>JANFOE010001321.1:600000-795685 GCA_025667525.1 Glebionis coronaria
CAATTTGTGATAGTTTTGGTCCAAAATAGAATAAAATAGTTTAAAATGGTAGAAAATGTAAATTGTAAATTTTTAAATATTTACGAGACTCGGGATTCGTAAAAATACTTTTTAAAAGTTTAAACGCACACGAAAAATAATAATATAACGACTCGATACGTAATTAAAACGATATCGTCGAAAGTATTAAATATCGAAACGATCGATAATAAAATATAAAAATTTTGGCATCCGTCGGTATCGCGATCACTAGTAGTCCTTGTTACTCATCAAAATATTAAAATATAATATTCAATATCAGTTCCAACTTAAACCGTTAAGCATAATAGTATTTAACGTTATAAAATACTTCAAAATAATTGAAAATAGAATTAAATTATGACCTTATTTTTACGGGTTTTACATCCTCACCACCTTAAGGGAGCGACGTCCCGGCGCTCAACTCGCCTCATACACGAGTTGTTCACTACCCGGAAGGATGAGGGCATTCCTTATAAAGAATTCCTCACGTTCCCACGTGAATCTTGATCCACGATCTCCACTGGTTCTTTTACAAAACGCAACTTGTCGTCAAGTTGTATCTCACCAAAAAGGAATAAATAAGTACTTATCTACCAGTCACCCGTCAAGCTTGACACATCAAAATTTTATGGATCACATGACGCTCATTCGACAACAAGAATAGATGATAGGATTTTCGGGTAAGTCCAGTTAAAAAGAATGTTGCAAATTAAAGGATAGCCACTGGCCGGATAGCCATGGACACACATCAAAAGAACTAACAAGAAAAACATTTTCGTCATCGGAGGGCGTTCACACGTGGGTCCCTACTCAAAAGATAATACAAAGACACCATCTCACTTTCGCCAACGCGCATTAAAGTCTCAATAAACATCGTCGTTTAAAGTCAAAAAGATATTACATAATATGTGTTCTACATGATCGGACGTCATCTGATGATGCCGTCTCAAGTTCTCACAACTTACGATCATTTGACTAGATCACACACCATATAGGTACATAAAAGAAAAGGTCGAACATAAATATCGAGTATAGATCTCCACGGTTAATCATTGAGAAAACCTTGAACGAACCCTTGATAATAACTACTTGATCTCAAGAGTCTTTCCACTTGCGGTGTCGGCTTCAACATACTCCTCGAGGTTGTAACAAATTTATTAACTCCATTCATTAAGAGATTCGGTCCTCAATCATTCCACAAGTACACGCATAAATCCTGGTGATACTTATCGTTTCTTCTTATACACTGCTTCCCGAGATTCATTTTAAACTCAGAATAAAATAGTGATCTTCAACACGAGGAACATAATAAGATAGAATGAATTTATAAACACATAAACGGAAACGATGTGCTAAAATGATTTAAGGTTAACGATCGACGAGGGATCTCGAGTCACGTAACAGTAAAACATAATAAATCACAATACTAGAAAAATGAGAGCGAAGAATAAATTATACATTATCATTAAAATAATATTTGTCATAATTATGCATCCCGGATTTGGTATTACCTTAAAACTCAGTTGAGGTACTTTCCTGATAAAGATGATACATCAAAAATAGAAGTAAAATAGTTTCAAAATTTATTTGGTCGTCTTAAGAAACTTTGAAAGAATGACATAAATTTATTAATGAAACTCATATTAATGGTTACAATTAGAGAATATAATTTCCAAATTAAATCATTATTAGGAATATAAATTAGACCGATAATTTCAATACATTTAAAGTAAAGTATGATAAGTCAATTAGTTCAAAAGGTAGAACATAATTTCATTTTAAACATTAGTTTTAGTTATACAAAATATGATGTATGAATTTGACCCCTTTTTTTTCTCTTATGATAGTTATTTCATTAATTGAAAATCATTAGAAAATGTAGACAAGTTCCATAAAATTTTTATAATTTGTTGTAGAAATACATAAAGGTGTTTATTATTTCAAAATAAACATGGGGTATATTTGGGTTTAAAAATGTGACAAGATAATAAATGAATACGGATGGAAATAATGGTCAACAATTAGCACGAAATCAGCGGTACGAAAGAAAACGAAGCAAATGTCGTATGAATTCTTAAAGAGAATAATAAAATAAAGGCGTCGATGGTAAGACGATAAGAAATAATAGATTAAACAAGTTGTCGATTTTGTTAGTGCGGTTGATGGTTCACCAATATCAGCTCGTTAACTTAGCGGTGGTCGATACATGATTGGAAAGAAGATCCATACAAAAAAAAAATTTAATAAATAAAATTTCTAATAATCACTCGTAATTAAAACAAATCAAATGAACGATGTTAGTGTTTAAAGAGAGAAGTCAAAGCACGGTTCACAAGAGTGGATTTCGAGACAATCGAGAGTGACGGACGTCATCCCGGATATACGGAAATCACTCTAATGATAATTCATTATTCACATGCGGAGACATTCCAAAGATCTACCCAGTCGCATAAACAAGATTGGACGAGACGGAAGGATAAAATATCGAGACTTCAAATCTTTTATCAACAGTCACTAATTAGACGAACGGTCAAAAGAAATCAGTTACAAGACAAAATGAAGTAACAAGTGGAAAAACGATTGTCGAGTAAAAACGTATTCGTAAGCGCGTAATTCGTTCAAGAAACGGTAAGAAAACGTATGCGGATGCATAGAAATTGCGCTACTTGCATAAAATATAAAGGTTTTCAAAACTACTTTTCATTTTACTTCATTTTATTTATCTTTATCATGAATACAAGTAAAAAGTTGATTATTATCAAAATTTTTAAGTGGACTACTATTCAGCCTAGCATGGCTCCTTCTAAATTAGACATAGGTGATCAGGCCATGTATAATTTAGGAATAGCAATGCAGTGCTCAGTTTCGTCGAAAAGTATTACGTTTCTTATGTTTATATATAAACCATGCCATCTGTAAAATGGAATTTAAAAATAGTTTATAAATTTATAGGATACAAGTAATTTGTGAGATACTTAATAAGCAACTTTTAATCTTACGAAAAGTATTTTATAAGACCAAAGTAAAAATAATTGGTGAAAATGATCGTAAAACAATATCAGATTTATTTATAATATGACATTATGACAACGTAGAAAGTAGTCAAAGTTTTGCAAAAAGTGGCAAGTAGTAGCTCATAAAACAACCAATGAAATGGTTACAAGTTGTTAAGTTTTCAAAGGGTTATAAAGTTTAGACGGAAACGTCATGAGATACGCGATAAGAATGTCAACGAAGAATGTGAAGGCAAAACTTCAAAACTCAACTCAAATCAGTGGAAGGTTAGAAGAAAATAAAAATAAAATAACATCGAATGACAAATGAGTCATATATATATAGAAAGAATAAAACAATCCACATGTGTATTCTTTGTAAGATACTCGACACAACATGCTTTTAAGAAAGTATGTTATTCGTTTTTAAATTACACCATTAATCTGGTAATTGCTAATCCTGTACTGTTTTTGTAAAACCCGCGTGCTTTTACCATGAATAGTGCCCTTAAGATCGTACGTCCTAGATTAAAACTTACCTTATTCAGTATTGATCACATTCATGTGCTAATAATCAAGCAAGTGCATACGTGTATGACATGACAAGTATCGTTTACGTACGAACCCATGATAAACAATTAATAAATATGTCACGTGAACGTAATTAAATCAAGATCACCATTTAAAATACGAACTAGAATAATTACGTAAATACATATAATATAATTACGAGCGTTAAGATTACGGTAAACTACATGATAAAATAAACAGAAACGCTTCAGACACGAACACGTTTAACCACGAACGAACACGAAACATCGGGACACGAGAAAACATTTGGGCTACCCCTTGTGGTCCCCATATCCACGAATTAAGGAAGAGAAATGGGCCTAGCCCATCATTTTTACTAAACAAGGGGGGTAAGGGAAAATTAGCTAGTCATTTTTCACTTTTCAAAAGAATTAACCAAAAACCTAATTTTGTTCTTCCTCCTCCCCTTTTCTTTCATTTGTGCCGCCACCTATAACACCACCATAGGTGGTTGTTTGTTGATTTTGATCATAAATTCAAGAGTTAGAAACCGTGTTTGTTCATCCTCTTTCAAGATACGTAGTGGTATATCTTTCTAACCCTTCTTTTTAAATTCTTTTTAATTCTTTTAATCTTTGATTATTTTCATGAACATGTTATTATTTTTCTTATTAAAACATGGTAATTAATCATTGATCTAACATGTTTTGGTATTAAATAAAATCAAAGAATGATTTAAAAGGGGTGTTACTTTAGGCCGCCTAGCAAACAATCCCGAGGGGGGTTTGGTTTGCTATTGCCGCCACCACCAAGACCATTTTTGGTCTTGGTTGGCTCATGTGGGACCCACGGCAGCAAGGAGGCACACGTGCCCCGGGTTTGGCTCGGGGTACGGTGTCGAATTCATGCCCGATTCATGGTTCGTTGGTTAAATCATGATCTATGTTACATGTTAATTTTTATGAATCATGAACTTAGGATATAATTAATTAATAACATGAAATATTAATTAAATCATGACTTAGGTTATTTTAATTATTAGTTTAACATGACATTAATTTAACCTAAGTATTTTTATGTTATAAGTTATAATTAATTAATTATTAAAACATGCCTATAATTAATTAATTTAGACATGACTTAGGTTATATTATTATTAATAATAATACACATTTTAACCTAAGTATTTTCATTCCATTTTAATTAATACATGTTACACTTTAATTAAAATGCTTAACCTATAGTTTAATTAAAATACATGAAATAATAATTAAACTATACACTATATCATATGACTTAAGAAATAAGCTTAAACACTTAGACTTATATGTTAGCTTATGTAACCAGCTTAATTCTAATTATGGAAACTTCTATTTATAGAAACTTAATTAAATAAGGCAACTAATCTATTAATGGAAACCTTCTATATATGGAAATCTATCTATTTCAGGCAGCTAATCTAATCATGGAAACCATCTATATATGGAAACTTATTTAATTAAGGCAGCTGATCTATTTTTGGAAACTTTCTATTTTTAGAAACTAATCTATTTTAAGCAGTAAATTCTATTTTTGGAAACTTTCTATTTTTGGAAACTTTTTATTTTTGGAAACTTTCTATTTTTGGAAACTTTCTATTTTTGGTAACTTTCTATTTTTGGAAACTTTCTATTTTTGGAAACTTTCTATTTTTGGAAACTTTCTATTTTTGGAAACCTGCTATTTTTGGAAAGTTACTCATTATTACACAGTAAGTATAATAATACATGCAACACCAGTAATACTTAATCAGATTAATCAGAATACAAGATAAACACAGTTTAAGGCTTTAAACAGTGAACCATGACCTAAAACATACCAAATCAGCTATAATGAGACACAGAACCCAGTACGTAATCAGTGAATCGATACTTATACACGTGTGTATTCATGTAGCATTAGTGATCCAGAAGTAGGAGTCTTTCTTCCGTTCATTCACTGGACTTGAGGTACGGATTCCCGTCCTTTCAGTATGGACATTCCTTCCTTATTAGGATTTCCCCGTATGCAGCCAACTGTTTTCCCCAGCATTTGTTTTATTGTTTTGAACTGCTTATGTTAATTTAGCATAAACTATAGCCATATACAAGCATGACCAGTTCCACCTAGTTATGGAGGTACCATAACCATAGCATTGGAGGCACCGATGTTATGACTTCCCCACGGCGGAGTGATTGCTCGTGGCGTCCCTTTCAGTTTGGCCATATTATTATATCAGGTGGGGCGTATGGGTGCATCCTAGTTACATGTTTTATTCAGTTTATCATGGTGAATGTGGTGTGTGCCTTGCACCCTTCACAAGGAGCTGATCCCTCCTACCCAAATCAGTATATTGCTTAGAGGCATCCCCTCTAATCAGCATGATGAGGTCACCCCTCCAAGTATTCATGCACGTGACCTTTTCATGACCTATATGGGCTATGGTATATATATGTTAAAACAGTTTCACAAGTTAAACATAAGGCTTTTCAAACTATAAAACCAGTTTTCTTGATACTTAACCAGTTACTCAGAACTTAGTCTTCCGCTGTTATATGTTACATGCTTATCCTATTTCATGCTTTATTGTACATCCGTGCACTGAGCGTCTTGCTCAGCCGTTACTTTCCTTTCCATGTCCCAAAACGGCAGGTACCCAAGACTCGAGCATTTGGAGGACGCACATAGGATGGAAGCTGCCAGAGACTTCTTTTCCCTTTTTGCCTTCATATAGTTATGCTTGTTTAGTCTTTATTCAGTTCATTTCCTTTATTTATGTTTTGGGCTTATGTTTAGGAACCGATGTTTGATTCCGGTTTTCCCTATGGTCATGTATGTTTTACTACATATCACCTTGCATGCTTTGATGACACGCCATAATCACGCGTGACATTCCATTTATCAAAATGGGGTGTTACAATTATGGTATCAGAGCCAAGGCTTCGACCTGTAGGCTCTAAAACTCGACCTGTGACTAGTGGGTAGTCACCAGGAGCTTCCTAAGCCAACGTTTGTTATTCCACGTATTGATGTTTCAGCGCGTTGTTGTTTCAACCATTACGTTTTCAGCACCTTTTTGTTTTAGCCATGACGTTTCAGCACCTTGTTGTTTTCACCATGATGTTTTCACCAGTATCGTCTTACTAATATGGAATGAACAACCGTCATCCATACTTAGTTATGTGTCATTGTCTATGCATGATGTTCCTCGTGAACTGTGACGATGTGGACTGACCCCAGTAGTTCATAATTTTCACATAAAAATTTTTCTGTTAAGTTTTGACAATGACTTTTAATTATTATGTTTCATGCATTCATGCATTTATATCATATGTCATCTGTTACGGGAATTTTGACTAAGTAATGGTTGGTACAGGACTGGCCCTATTTAGTCGCATGTGCTTTTATCGAAACTTTTAACTTTGGGACCGACCCATAGGCGTCCCCTCGCCATGTCTTTTGTTTTGGAACCGACCCATAGGCGTTCCCTCGCACATATAAAGGTTTTATAAACTACATTACGCATTCATGCACTGTTTTTCTTGCATAAAATTTTTCTCATGATTTAAATTGACATAAAATTTTTTTCATGTCCCATCATAAGTTATTATGTTTTTATGTCAAGTATGCCTTCATACTGTCATGGTTAACTTCAGTTTCATGCTGATTATGTTATACACTTCTTCGTAATAGATGGTTTCATGTTTCCTCATGATAATTCCGTCTTCATGTTGATTATGTTTCATGCCTCTTTTGTTATTTACGTTGTCCTGCAAGACATTGTTAGATTTATCTAATCATGCTTTCATGATAGTCATGGTTGGTTTTCATTGATCATGCTGTCAGGCAAATCATCGTTGAATTTTGTGTAACCACACTTTAGCGTTTCTCTATGCAACCAGAATGATGTCTATGCTAATACTGCCAGGTTATCATGATGGTTTTCCTAACCGTTTAACCGGTTTACTTTCCTTAAATCAGGACAAATGATCGAGCCCATACCGATCATTTCATGTGTATTCCATGTGTACTCCACGTACCGTATTTCATGTGTATTACCTGTACCTTAATCCATGTGTATTCCACTTGCAATACTTCACGAGTATTCGCTAGTCGATTCTA
This sequence comes from Glebionis coronaria, assembly GCA_025667525.1. Taxonomy (NCBI): domain Eukaryota; kingdom Viridiplantae; phylum Streptophyta; class Magnoliopsida; order Asterales; family Asteraceae; genus Glebionis; species Glebionis coronaria. The sequence goes on from JANFOE010001321.1 coordinate 607,686, forward strand.
AATCATCTCAGGCGTATGTTCACTTACTGATATTCTATAAAATTGTCGATGCCGCTCATAGCTTGGAGATGTCACTGAAGGTTGATGCTGCTGATGTTGGGAGACGCTACGAGATGCTGATGCTGATGCTGTTCACAACCTGGAGATTCTAAAAGACGAAGACAAAGGCGTCGGAGCAAAGCAATTGGACGAGAAGATGCTTCACCATCAGACAATTCCCATCAATCATTGTCCTAAATTCATAGTTACATGTCACACGTCGTTCGGCTGTCATTTCAGCCATATGAGTGCAAACCAGTACCAGCCAGCCACTCAGCTAAATAGTTACATGAGTCACGGTCATGAGAATGACCGTCATGGAACCTACAGACAAGACGATAGTAACCACTACCATGACAGAAAATATCCTAGAAATCGCAACCGAGGCTCTGGCCGCGGACGTGATCAGACATACAAATGATCAGTAGTCCAACCGATCCGCCAATTCTGGCATATTAACCTAATATTTGTAGTTCTAATTGTTTCACATCTCGAGACACATGTCAAGACATCAGTCAAGACACATGTCTCACGTATACTTTCTGAGGACACATGTCAATATACCAGTCAAGGCATATGTCACGCTCACATTTCTCAAGACACGAGTCAAGACACATGACTCACGTCTAATTATGGAACATTTCTAAGAAATTCAGGGTACCCTCCAAGGGTATATCTATGTTGTTGTGCCATGTATTAATCAGGCCACGAGAATTTCAATACCATTATCGGCGCATCAGTGAGAACTGTCACGTTGCCGATGTCACTTTCATTTCTTTCACCATAGTTCATATATTCATAACCATGAAGGACGCCTTTCGTATTCCCACGTATACGAAGGTTTTTCTTCAGCTTAATGATAAGATCCAAGCTGCTAACGCATTTTTCCTCGGACAGACACGAGATAAATTTTTACCCTAATTATGTACTATGAACACCACACCATGCTATGATTCATAATTATGTACAGTAATGTTCAGGCTCCTGAATACATTCAGTTTGATTTCCATCAGGAAAATCTATGCAATTATCTATGCTTACAAGCATGTGCATTGTTAGCCATGGTCGCTAAAATTTTCTAGCTGTCAGTAAGACACAACCACTTAACTCTTTTACGCATAGCCAGTTGATTATTCCAAAATCTTCCTATACATTCCAGAAGAACCTACAAGGAGAAGAACGGTACCATGAGATTATGTGTCGACTACCGTCGACTTAAACAAATCACCATTCATGACCATTATTCTCCTCCACGTATTGACAACATGTCCAATCGACCTTATGGTGTTAATCACTTTTCCAAGATCGAACTCACGATCATGCTGCCAACAGTGACGAGTGAAAAAGCAGGACATGTCCATGACTGCTATTCGTACACGACTCGGTCATGCTAGATTTATGATTTTGAATTAGTCTCATCAATGCTCCAACCGAATTATGGACTTAATAAATTGAGTTTCCATGAACTCCTAAACATTTTCATCAGCGTTTTCTTTGAGGATAACCTGATTTCCTCTAAGCCTAGAGAAGAACATGAAGACACTATCTGCACTATGTTGCAAATTCTATGACAAGAGAAATTTTACCCTGGAAATTCTTTCCGATATCAATTCTGTTTGATTTCAATGACACGCTGAATCACATGGCATTCTACGGTTAATCTTACCATGACTCAGCTTATGCGTAAAGGAGAGAACCCTACACTGCATTAGGTGTTCTAGAAAATCCTACGCTGGGAGAAGTCTGATTCAAAGACTAAGAGTTTCGCAACCTTCTATGTATCAAGTTTCTTCGAAGCAGGATACAGTTACGTTCATATCTTCATACCTGTTATACAAACAGGCTAAGATAGGACACCAACAGACGGGTATGTTTTCATCATATGATATTGGGAATCGAAAAGGGACAAGATCTCCATGGATTTTAGTTACCAGATTTCAGCAAACTCAGAAGAAGCATGATGCTATTTGGGTTATCGTCAACAGTTTGATCAAGTCTGCAGAATCCTTACATCCGTACGGATTTCAGAACCAACAGATTGAACGAACATGTTCCAGCCAAGGCTCATCCGATCACTTGGCAATCCCTCAGCTATCGGGTCAGACAAAGATTCGTAATTGTACTCCTAACTTACTTCACGTCTTCATTCTAATTCCACGACTTGCTTTCGCGCTCACGTTCATGCCACTATTCACGTTCACGATCGTATTTTGGCTTACGATTCTACGTTCATTTCTTTTCTCGTTCTGGAAGTTGCAAGAACTTGTGAGACCAGACCCAAGTTTAGTATAACTCTCCATCATCAGATAGACGTTTCACGTCATATTCCACGTCTCACCTTGTAACGTTTGGCGTTACCGCCATTATATTCTATGATCACGATATGTCTCACATGTCATGTTCATTCCACGTTCCTCATATCATGATCAAAATAGGTTACACGTATCATGGATTACGATAGGTTTACTCATACTACACTCGCCATATCTCCACGTAGCACGTTCAAAATTTTTCACGTATCACGTTCAGAATTTTTCACGTACTACGTTTCTTTATGTCTCGCGCATCGTTTCTAATTATCAGTTAAGTCAGATTGTCTTGCATCGTAACGCTTCAGTTACCCTTGCACGTTAACTCTTTTTCCTCGATTCTATTTAGGGGATCTACCTTCCGTTGATAACCAGGAATTTCTTCGTATTCCAAGTCAAGGTCAGGAGGACCAAGATTTATCATTAGTGTCAGGATCTTTTGAAGGAACCGTTCCAAGAGGGAGGCCACTTGGAAACGGACAAGTTCATCCGGACTTCTTATCCATTTTTCTCTTATCGATTAGATATGTCTTTTCAGTCACGTCACGTTCCATGTCTTTTCAAGACATGTCATGTTCCACGTTCCCTTCTACCATGTCACCTTCATTTCTGTTATTTTGCATACCTTTCCAGTTTGATTCGGGTATGTTTCGCTTTCAGTTACTTTATCTATAATTCGGGGACGAATTATTCTTTTTAGGGGGGAAGAATTGTAAAACCCGCGTGCTTTTACCATGAATAGTGCCCTTAAGATCGTACGTCCTAGATTAAAACTTACCTTATTCAGTATTGATCACATTCATGTGCTAATAATCAAGCAAGTGCATACGTGTATGACATGACAAGTATCGTTTACGTACGAACCCATGATAAACAATTAATAAATATGTCACGTGAACGTAATTAAATCAAGATCACCATTTAAAATACGAACTAGAATAATTACGTAAATACATATAATATAATTACGAGCGTTAAGATTACGGTAAACTACATGATAAAATAAACAGAAACGCTTCAGACACGAACACGTTTAACCACGAACGAACACGAAACATCGGGACACGAGAAAACATTTGGGCTACCCCTTGTGGGCCCCATATCCACGAATTAAGGAAGAGAAATGGGCCTAGCCCATCATTTTTACTAAACAAGGGGGGTAAGGGAAAATTAGCTAGTCATTTTTCACTTTTCAAAAGAATTAACCAAAAACCTAATTTTGTTCTTCCTCCTCCCCTTTTCTTTCATTTGTGCCGCCGCCTATAACACCACCATAGGTGGTTGTTTGTTGATTTTGATCATAAATTCAAGAGTTAGAAACCGTGTTTGTTCATCCTCTTTCAAGATACGTAGTGGTATATCTTTCTAACCCTTCTTTTTAAATTCTTTTTAATTCTTTTAATCTTTGATTATTTTCATGAACATGTTATTATTTTTCTTATTAAAACATGGTAATTAATCATTGATCTAACATGTTTTGGTATTAAATAAAATCAAAGAATGATTTAAAAGGGGTGTTAGTTTAGGCCGCCTAGCAAACAAACCCGAGGGGGGTTTGGTTTGCTATTGCCGCCACCACCAAGACCATTTTTGGTCTTGGTTGGCTCATGTGGGACCCACGGCAGCAAGGAGGCACACGTGCCCCGGGTTTGGCTCGGGGTACGGTGTCGAATTCATGCCCGATTCATGGTTCGTTGGTTAAATCATGATCTATGTTACATGTTAATTTTTATGAATCATGAACTTAGGATATAATTAATTAATAACATGAAATATTAATTAAATCATGACTTAGGTTATTTTAATTATTAGTTTAACATGACATTAATTTAACCTAAGTATTTTTATGTTATAAGTTATAATTAATTAATTATTAAAACATGCCTATAATTAATTAATTTAGACATGACTTAGGTTATATTATTATTAATAATAATACACATTTTAACCTAAGTATTTTCATTCCATTTTAATTAATACATGTTACACTTTAATTAAAATGCTTAACCTATAGTTTAATTAAAATACATGAAATAATAATTAAACTATACACTATATCATATGACTTAAGAAATAAGCTTAAACACTTAGACTTATATGTTAGCTTATGTAACCAGCTTAATTCTAATTATGGAAACTTCTATTTATAGAAACATAATTAAATAAGGCAACTAATCTATTAATGGAAACCTTCTATATATGGAAATCTATCTATTTCAGGCAGCTAATCTAATCATGGAAACCATCTATATATGGAAACTTATTTAATTAAGGCAGCTGATCTATTTTTGGAAACTTTCTATTTTTAGAAACTAATCTATTTTAAGCAGTAAATTCTATTTTTGGAAACTTTCTATTTTTGGAAACTTTTTATTTTTGGAAACTTTCTATTTTTGGTAACTTTCTATTTTTGGAAACTTTCTATTTTTGGAAACTTTCTATTTTTGGAAACTTTCTATTTTTGGAAACCTGCTATTTTTGGAAAGTTACTCATTATTACACAGTAAGTATAATAATACATGCAACACCAGTAATACTTAATCAGATTAATCAGAATACAAGATAAACACAGTTTAAGGCTTTAAACAGTGAACCATGACCTAAAACATACCAAATCAGCTATAATGAGACACAGAACCCAGTACGTAATCAGTGAATCGATACTTATACAGCATTAGTGATCCAGAAGTAGGAGTCTTTCTTCCGTTCATTCACTGGACTTGAGGTACGGATTCCCGTCCTTTCAGTATGGACATTCCTTCCTTATTAGGATTTCCCCGTATGCAGCCAACTGTTTTCCCCAGCATTTGTTTTATTGTTTTGAACTGCTTATGTTAATTTAGCATAAACTATAGTCATATACAAGCATGACCAGTTCCACCTAGTTATGGAGGTACCATAACCATAGCATTGGAGGCACCGATGTTATGACTTCCCCACGGCGGAGTGATTTCTCGTGGCGTCCCTTTCAGTTTGGCCATATTATTATATCAGGTGGGGCGTATGGGTGCATCCTAGTTACATGTTTTATTCAGTTTATCATGGTGAATGTGGTGTGTGCCTTGCACCCTTCACAAGGAGCTGATCCCTCCTACCCAAATCAGTATATTGCTTAGAGGCATCCCCTCTAATCAGCATGATGAGGTCACCCCTCCAAGTATTCATGCACGTGACCTTTTCATGACCTATATGGGCTATGGTATATATATGTTAAAACAGTTTCACAAGTTAAACATAAGGCTTTTCAAACTATAAAACCAGTTTTCTTGATACTTAACCAGTTACTCAGAACTTAGTCTTTCGCTGTTATATGTTACATGCTTATCCTATTTCATGCTTTATTGTACATCCGTGCACTGAGCGTCTTGCTCAGCCGTTACTTTCCTTTCCATGTCCCAAAACGGCAGGTACCCAAGACTCGAGCATTTGGAGGACGCACATAGGATGGAAGCTGCCAGAGACTTCTTTTCCCTTTTTGCCTTCATATAGTTATGCTTGTTTAGTCTTTATTCAGTTCATTTCCTTTATTTATGTTTTGGGCTTATGTTTGGGAACCGATGTTTGATTCCGGTTTTCCCTATGGTCATGTATGTTTTACTACATATCACCTTGCATGCTTTGATGACACGCCATAATCACGCGTGACATTCCATTTATCAAAATGGGGTGTTACAGTTTTTATTTTTAAACATTTTCACATGAAACTAGTATTAGTTAGTTGTAAAATAATATTTGTTAAAATTTTACGATCTCAAATGAAATCAAAACAGCTTAGAAACATTTAAAACTCATGTTCTGAATTTTCTATCAGATTTAACTTTTAAATATGAGCCGATTTACTGACCCGATAAATGACATCTCCAAGACTCAGAGTCTAAAGCATTTTGATGCAAAACGACGTTTCAGACGACTTTCTAGTTTTACCCGAGAACTAAAAACCAATGTAAAATGACCAAAATACCCCTGCAAGTTCTGTGCAGGTTTGACTATTTTATTTTAAAAACGCAGGTTTTACTTTTAAGTTTTGACCTGTTTATACTGTCCCTACAGTTTCTACATAAAGTGTATTTTTCGACACTTCTTAACGGCTCAAAATGTATACATATATACACAGATGTCTTGTGGATTTTATAACAACGAAAAATAAATCTCGTAATGAGCATCAAATAAAATATAGCATGATGAATGACAGAAAATGCTTCAAGGTATTCAACACGAAATTTAGGAAGCAAGACGGTGAAAGACGTTCGTAAATTTAGATTCCAAAATGCAATGTAGGCAATTCTCCTTGGTGCCACGATTGTCAAAAACACAAAACATAGCAAGAAAAGAATGGAACATTAACATGCTACACTCCGTGAGCGAGAAGGTTAATGAAAAACAAATGATACAATTTTATATAAGTAAAATCGTATTCCAATTCTAGCGCCATAATCTAGACGATGATTTATAAAATGACGATGACGTTACCGGGATATAAGTGAACAATACACTTCGGAGTCGATACATATAAATGTCAATAAATAGCGGTTAGTCTAATCCAAGGACACATTGAGCTACACAATGGTCTGGAGATTACGTTAAAAGACGTCCAAGCACAAATAGCCGGAAGACGATTTGAATATCTATATAGATATCACAAAGGGTTAAACAATGAAAGTAACGCGCGTAGATGAAGTTATGTAAGGTCATAATAAAAAAAAATTTGCAATAAAAGCAATTTAAATAGTTCAAAAATATATACAGAAAGATCTTGAAAATTCATTGTATTTATTTAAGTTAATCATTAATAAATGATAAACTTTTATCGAAAAGTTTAACGACATAAATATATATCGATAAAGGGATCCTAGATATAAATATATATCAATAAAGGGATCATAGTATTTATTTATAAATACTTGGCAATAAAAGGATACGTAATAACGTATACTAAAGTTGTAATCCCAGAAGTAGCTTAAACCTGAAGTCACGCGGAATCATGTGCACCGACTCTTTGAAAAATAAAACCGACAGTTATAGTTTAGGTTTTTAGAAAAAGACCTAGTTCTCTATAACTCATGGCTCTGGTACCAATCTTTAACACCCCCATATTTACACGCAGCGGAATACATCTTTGGGTGCTAAACAATGATACAACAACACATAATTTATAAAGAACGACTCGAAAAGAGACGTTTTAGATTTATCGTTCCTAAAACATTTGTCAGAGTAGCGTAGTCCCAAGTAATCGTTACCAAAAGATAAGTTAAAACAACATATTGGTTTGTTTTAAAAATGGAACGATAAATAAATCAAAGAGTTTGAACAACAAAAGCAGTGCACAACTTCATTCCCCGTGACCTCCAAGCTTCCACTTCTTGATTACCTGAAATACATGTGAGTAAAACAATCAGCAAAAATGCCGAGTGAATCTATAGGTTTATGAAATCAATTTGAACACAAGCAAAGATTATAAGTTTGTGGCATGCTTATAAGCATCAAATAATAATTTGCATCAACAATGATAATTGTATATAGCATAAATTGCAATAAGCTCATGGAACCGAGCCCTTAAACACTCCCATATCAGTCTAATAAGACGAGAGATTTATTAATTGTCGGTTACCTCTAGATTTTTGGTACATTGCCGTATACCGGACTTCTCAATATAATATGTCCAAACAGTGTGGAGGTCGGGCCTAAGCTTCTATGACAAGTCCACAAAAACTGAACCGGGGCGGCTTCCCCCATAGATCTATTAATTGTACTAGCGGCTAGCCCATCATAAGCTAGTTAACGGTCCATAATTGAGGCTTTAACAAAGGCAATCACATAATGCAATTTAAAGGCAACCACGGGTCCATTCATAGAGGGACAAAGCATACCATAAAAATCTTGTGTTCTAAGTTTATAAAACATGTATTCCCCCTCGCGGGTTTAAAATCATTTAATAACTAGTATAAAGCGAGGCTATAGACTCACCTTAGCCGATAGTGGTAATGAGACGATCGCCGACGATAGATGATGCCTTTCAAACACGAGAACCGCAACCTATCAAATGAGGTGCGTTCATTAATAATAGACTCGAGAAATAAACCATACATAAGAATATAAAACTAGACTCATATAATCACGACAAAATCGAGAGAAAACGATACAAGTGATACTATTACACTCTCCTATATATTCATTTTATTATTCTACGCCTTTAATAAAAATCTGCCGGAACATACCGAATATCCAAGCCGTTTTCCCATACTTAGACATATCAACTTTTTATGATACTACTCAGAGAACTCACTTACTATATGTAGAAAGTCCTCACAAGAGGCCATTAAAAGATTTTACTTCTAAAGTTCCCTGCCCGACTCATCTTTGAATCACAAAATCCGGACAGTTTAGCGACCTTGACTTACGAAACCATTTTGATCATTCTAAACAACTCCATTTATAAAACCGCCAATTGATTCTAAAAATAGACTCAAAATGCTAAACTTGGATCCTGATAACAGCCCTTGAATCATTTTGAAACTCATTTTATAGTCCCCGAGATTCGATCCAAATATCGACAACAATTTTCGGATTGTGTCGACACTCGTCTCCCGGTACACGAAAATCAAACTAGTGTAACTTCCACCTCGTTTGGAGTTGGAAGGCTTACTTTATATCAAATCGAAGCTAACGAAATTCTCTACAACATAATCCCATCATATCATCCTATATTCAGACTTAAGACCCTCGAAAATGGCCTCAAACCTACTGCCCAAAATCACCTTTCAAAATCTCCCACAAAATCATGTTTTTTATCAAAACCAATCATTTTTATCATCAACCTAACATCCTAATATCACCATAAACCAATCCTAACACTTGTATCATCATCAAAATCAAAAACCCAAAAATTAAAAATCAACTTTTTAACAAAAACATTGCAATAACATCATTTGATCATCACTAGTAACATATGCATGATCAAAATCTCCACCTAACAATAAAAAAAAACTTGATGCATGTAAGTAAAAATGGTATCATTAGAATCACCTTTCAAAAATAGTAATGGGACTTGTTTTGTTTTTGGATGGATCAAAGTTGATCATCAAAAAAATTTGATGATTTGTGTTGTTTGTGGTGTATGGCCAAAGAAGAAAAGGAAGGAGAGATGATGGTTTTTGTTAAAATGAATTTTTTTAAATGAAAAGAGATAGTGGAAAACATTTATTTAGTGTAAGGTTAGGGTAGTTTTTGCCAATTTGTGATAGTTTTGGTCCAAAATAAAATAAAATAGTTTAAAATGGTAGAAAATGTAAATTGTAAATTTTTAAATATTTACGAGACTCGGGATTCGTAAAAATACTTTTTAAAAGTTTAAACGCACACGAAAAATAATAATATAACGACTCGATACGTAATTAAAACGATATCGTCGAAAGTATTAAATATCGAAACGATCGATTATAAAATATAAAAATTTTGGCATCTGTCGGTATCGCGATCACTAGTAGTCCTCGTTACTCATCAAAATATTAAAATATAATATTCAATATCAGTTCCAACTTAAACCGTTAAGCATAATAGTATTTAACGTTATAAAATACTTCAAAATAATTGAAAATAGAATTAAATTATGACCTTATTTTTACGGGTTTTACACAGAGCGATGGTCACTCAAGATCTTTGAAGTATATTGTACTTTGAAACTTAGATCGATCCATTGTCTCCTCAAATTAGAAGGTCTAGTTGTACTAAAGTTTCTCATTGATCAAAACTATGTTTTCTTTGAAAATAGGTCTTTTAATTGGTAATATTGCATCCCACTTAAGATTAGTAGCCTTTATGCATTTTAGATATACTCTTGAATGTATCTACTAGTTTGCATCTTGCTTTGTGTAGGTACTCATGAAGATCAATCATTTATTTGGTTGTGGATTGAGTTACTTGTACTTGTAGAAGAATCATCTTCATTGATCTTTAACATCTTTGAATGATGATACCAAGATGATTGGGAATGATACTAGTCCTTGAAGACTTAGTACTCATCATAGTCATTGATTGGGCATAGCACTTATTCCTTCATGGATTGCTCTTTGTGGCCAAGGTACGCTTTCGTTCTTCCACACGCCCTTTGATCATTCTTTTGATCATTACTTGACTATGTGCTTGTTCTCGGCATCCTTGCCTTGACATTTATTTGTGGTTTGTGCTTCTTTTCCTTTATCCTCTCAAACCTTCATTGCTTGGATACTTGACTCACTATGGTGATGTAGAGTGAGTTAGTAGAAGCTTAAAGTATCAAGCATGATTTCCATGGTTTGCACCCATACGGTTAGTAGGCCCTTTGTGGGAGAGAAAGTGATTTAATACCTTACTCATATTTTGGTTTAGACTAAGACTATTATTGAAAGTGATCTTAGTCTATACTTGAATAATTGCTTTGTGCTTATTCATTACCAAAGCCGTTTAACGTTTCGCCGGAAAGGCACGTCTTAAACCACTATATATGACACAAGCTCTTCGTTACAACTATTTGAAGATTGTCATTAATCCCTTGAGCATTGGTCCTAGTCTTGATTCACTTCCCTTGACTTCTCTCCATTTAGTCGTTTTGCTACGAGTAGTCGTTTGTTCGTTTCGGTTCTTTTCGATCTTGATTTAACTCGTAATCCTTCGTTAAGGCATATTGCTTAGTGTCATGATGATCCATTGATATTCTAAAAGGCTCATGATTTAATCCTAAGTATTTTAGAAAAACTTGATTTTCAAAATTTGGCGTTTTTCATAGATAAAAACCTGTCTCTGTAGGCGGTTCCTTATCTAGGCGGCTCAAAGGCGCGGTACCTTATCGATAAGGTACCACGGGCAGTAAGTTTTGTCAGAGCGCCAGTTTGATTATTTTATTCTTTTTCAAACCAAACCCTCTCTCTCCCAAAAACACACAGCCGACGGGTTTTACCTTTTCCACCATTTTTGAAGCTTCCAAAACCTTCAGTCACTCAAATTAATTGATTCCAAGTTGTGGGTTTCACTCATCCTTCATCTAACATCAATTAATTGTAAGTATTTTCTTCCAATTTCATCTATTTTGCTCTAGGGTTCATCCTTTCATAATTGGGGATTTTTAAAATTGAAATTGAATTAAAACCTTAATAGGAATGTGGGTTGACATGGTTATTTTACTATGATTCCTTAGGTTGATATTCATTAAGATTTCACTAAAACCCACTTGTAGAACAAATCTGAATTTAGGCTAAATAGTTTTGGTTGAAAGATGGATTTGAGATGAACCCATGAACAAGTAGGTAATGACATTGTTAATGCTTACCTAAAAACCTTGTTTTGAAAAACCAATGTTCTAATCCATTGTTGATCTAGCATAGATCATGTGCTCTTGGTTAATCATGGAATAGACATATTGTGAACATGAGAATGATATGGATTCAATCCTATGTTTGTCAAGAAATTGATATAACACATTCTCATATTTTTGATTTTTTTTTTTATTTTTCATATGAGTGATTGGAGAAATATTGTCTTGTGTTTATTTAGGTACTAATCATGCATTCACAATACCAAAAGGATCATCAACTCACCAAACAATATATGCCTAACCTATCCGACTTTTGTCACTCAACTCACATTGCCCATACTTTTTCCTCTCTTCAATCTCGTTGCTTTCATGAGGGTAGAGTTGTCCAAAAAGATATCAAGGATTATGTCTACATCAAGTCCATGTTTGAAAACATTAGATTTGGTTGTTTGTTGAACATTAAGGAAGACATCTATCCTCGATTCCTATTGGAGTTCTTTAGCACATACTCCGTCATTGAAAACAATGATGGAATATTTGTTAGGTTCATCTTGAAAGATCAACTCATTCAATACTCTCTCGAAGTGTTTAGTCAAATTCTTGATGTCCCATTTGTAGGCACTTGTCGCTTCACGGATAAATGGAAGCTTAGTGCTCTCCTTGAATCCTACAATTGTCCTCCAAATGATCATGAGGAAATTGATCTTGACTTCATTGTCGACATTGTCTCCAAAAAGCGTAATGGACCCGTTAAGAGAAGCCTTCATACTAAGGTACGTTCGGTGAAACGTCATGAGTTTCTCTTGAGCGACCTTAATGATAATATGGTTCAATGGACCAATATTCTTAGGGAAAATGTGTTTTGTCTTGGTGGAAACCGGGATCATGTTCCGGCGTGTTTAATGCATATGTTATATTGCATCTTTACCAACACCAAGTACAATTTGGCATATTTTATCGCTCAACGGATCAATTATGCTATTCACAAGCCTAAAACAAACCTCCCTTACGCAATGCTTCTCACTCGCCTTTTTAAAAGGGTTGGCCATGATTTTCCAAATCTTGATCTTTCTCAGTTTCAACCGGTCAAATGGGTCATGCTACCTATTCAAGAGGTATATAAGAGAAAGACAAGATCTGATCGCAAATTCGACCAACAAGAGTTCAATGATGAGGACATGGACATGCCAACAAGTGATGGTGATGGCATTGGCACAAGTGCTCCCATTGACTCTTCGAGTTCTTCTCACCGCTCCACAAACTCATTCGTGGATAGTTTAGATGACATTGCTTCCCCTCCCCACCATTCCTCTAGTGAAGTTCCTAATAATCTCAATTTAGAGGAACTTTACCGTCAAAATCTTCGAACCCGAGGTGATTTGCATGAACACCGGATTGAGTCAAGAAAGGGAATCAAGTATTTGGGAAAAATGATCAAGGATTTAGGCAAGAAAAGGAGGTGAAGACTTTGAGTTGTGTCAAAGTTTGGTTATCATTTGCAGCTTAAACATCTGCTTATCAACACTTTGGTTTAGTTGTCTATTAACTTATGTTACATGTTTGGATTATTATTTATTTTGATCCTAAATGTTTCTCATGCAATGATGTTTGTGATTTACATAGCTTTGTGTATGCCTTATGATAGTTAGCTTATTAGATTATGATCTGTAGTTAACTTTGGCTTGTAAATCTTTTGGGAAAAATCTGGGTTTATCAAAATTTGGGATGAGAAATTTTTGAAAATCCTCTGGTCGCGGTTCCATATCGACCCGCGGTTCCTTATCGATAAGGTACCACCGGTCCTAGATAAGAAACCGCCGGTCACTGTGCACGACAGCATCTTTGCTTTACACTGTTTTCTTAAATCTGTGTAAACCTTGCATGATTTTCAGTAATAAACTGCACATTTCCTAAACTAGCTTACCTAAATTCATTATTCACCTAAAATGATTTTAACCCATTACTAGTTTGGATCATCCCCTCACCCATTTAAACCCACCTTGTTTGCCATGTTCTTCACACATCAAACATACTTCCCTAAACCTTAAACCACCCTAAACAACCATGGTATGTACCAAAACCTCAAACACTTCCAAGACCTCCACCCCAAGGAAAACACTCAAAATAAGGATTAAGGTAGCCAAGCCTAACTCCTCACCTTTCCACACACCAAAGAATGAGATGGCTCCTATCCTCATTTCTTTATCACCTTCCCCACCTCTTGCACCATGCAAGACATCATCCACCCATGGTACTAACCACTCTATTGGTTCTACCTCCTCTTCATTCAACTCAAGAATGAATGAGCTCTCTTCACCCTTCACTCCAAGTGCACCCTTGGAAGTGACCACACAACCCCAACCAATCCAAAGCATTCCTTTTGTGAATGACTTTGATGACACTTTGGTGACTTCACCATTTACCCCTCACAACTCACCCATTTCACCAACCTTGGAGAATTTACCTCCATACTCACCTATTTCCCCTTTAGGGAACATGCCTCCACTTTCACCCACATCACCCTTGGAGAACATGCCTCCTCCACCTCCACCCAACTCAAACATTCCAATTTTGGGTGTTCCACTCTCCCTCCTTTTGGGTGATCCATACTATGGGTTTCAACAAACTCATGGTCCTAGTTGCCCATGTTGTCTTTACAACCACTACATCATCCATAACCTTAGGATGGATATGTATGGACTACATAGGAGGTTGCAAGAGTTCTTTCTTGCCTTGTTCTCCATGCCTCCTCCTAGGAGATGAATGATGGAGTTTTCATAATAAGAGTTTTCAACAAAACCAAGCCAAAGAAAACTACTTATCTAGATTTAATGTTAAGCTAGCTATGTATTAGTTAGTTTTTATTTGTCTTTGTACTTGCTTCCTTAATGAATGTTTCATGTTGTTGATCTTTGGATTTAGCTTTGTGTGTTTCTATCCTTTTGTGCACACTAATCAACTTTAATTTGAAATTAAAATTGAACCTAAATCTACCACAACCCCTAAACTTGACTAAAATTGGTTCAAAATGATATCTAAATTATTTTGTCACCCTTTGTCAAGACATTCTTTGTGAATGTGTTGCTTTATGCAACCCTAGCATATTTTGGTTCTAATAGAGGTAAAATTCCAAGATTTGCAACTTTTTGAAAAAGTCTTAGTTTTTCCCAAAACCTAGGAAAAACATGGTTTCAAGACCACTGGACGCGGTTCCTTAAAGTCACGCGGTTCCTTAGCGATATGGAACCGCCGGTCCCTATAAGGTACCGCGAACAGTAAGTGGCTTTTGACGAATTTTTGGTCAAAACTTTTAAAAACCCTATACCCTGTCAAGATTCCTTGTTTACTCAAATTGACTAAACATTCCTTGACACTACACATTTTGTATTCAAACTCTTACCTTGTTTACATTTTACTTATACCCCAACCTTGAGATTTCATTCTCACACCTTCCCAACCTTGAGATTTCATTCTCACACCTTCCCAACCTTGAGAATTCATTCTCACATAACCTTGAGATATCATTCTCACATTCTCACAATGCCTAACTCCTACATTCCTAACCTTGACATTTCTTTGTCACAACCCCACTCACCCAAAGCTTCCTCATCCAAGCTTTCAAAGAAACCGAAAATCTCGGTTCGACCTATTTGGGTTAAGAAGAATGAACCATCTTCGTCCAAACCACCCAAAAACCCTACCTTCTCTCCAATCAAGTATTGGAATGAGACTTATACCATAAACCCCATCACTGGAGCTAAAGAAAATGTTCCACCACCACCACAATCCTTCAATACCCCTCAAATCAATGACCTTTCAACCTTCCCAAACCTCACAAGGCATTGTGAAAACATTCCCAAACCCATTACCCCACCACCACCAAACCCTAAGTTTGATGCCATACCCCCATCAAACGATTTTGTGTTGCATCATGGATCCTCGTGTGATTGTTGCCGATTTCAACAAATTGAACTTGCTCATGTGTATGAGAAGTTAAATTTTCTTGAATTCCTCCTCACTCGACCTCCTATTCAAGTTTTCGTTCCGGTGGACAAAACTTCGAATGATGCATCGTCGTCTTTTTAGTCTTTTATTTTTTTTTTGCAATCTTGGAAAATATCACTATTAGACTAGCCTATGCTTAGTGGTTTATTTTCCATATTTATTGCTTTTAGATAATCATATTGTGTTTATGTTTATCTTCTTTGTTGTGTCTTTTTCCCTTTATGTAACCTTTGTGTTGTTTGTGTATTATTTCATTAGTTATATTTTGAGTTGATCATGGTTAATTTTTACAATTGCTTATGGGTGATTCCATCAATTCTAAACTTTAACCCATTGACAAGCTTATCATCTTCATAGGATTGAAGTTTGATTTTGTCAATTACCTCTTTGGACATACTTAGCAAAATACTTACTTCTAATTTGAGATTTCTTCTCTCTCTCCCTCTCAAGTTACTTAGTAGGTAGTGATCATATATACATTAGTGTTTCTTTCCTTTCTACTAACCTTTGTGTAGCATGTCACCTTAGCTCACAAACTTGGTGCCCCAAGCAAGGGGGAGCAACCACTAAGGGGGAGCTACTAGCAAAGTTCGATGTTCTTCAAAGACTTGTGCTAACCTTTTTGCTACGACAAAGGGGGAGAAATGATAGTGATAAACTAGTTAATAATTCCATATTTTGTGTTTCTACGTAAATGAGTTTATCGTTTGTCGTAATCAAAAAGGGGGAGATTGTTAATGCAAGTGATGCCTAAAAACATTATTAGTGTTAACTAATCTTTCTTAGTTTTGATCACAACAAACCATACAACACATTTAGTGTAAAACACAAAATGAATTATTTAACTAACACTATCATCAAGGTAATAATCATATCACTAATCTTTCTTAATCATAATTAGTGATCATCAAAATGATTATCCTTAAAACTCACTTTTGTTAATATGACAAAAGACTTTTTAATAAAATTTCTTTTTTAGAAAATGTTTTATTAAAATGGAAAATGAAAATTTGAAAATAGCATATTCCAAATGCTGTTAGAATATCCTTTGAAAGTTTCAAATACCTCAGATATTCCCACCCCACTAAAAGACAAAAATGGAGCAGAGTCTAGTGGCGGTACCTTAAGTACCTAGGCGATACCTTAGTGATAAGGAACCGCGGGGTGAGATAAGGTACCGCGCACAGCTAGCCGTTATAGATCTGTTATACTTTGTCTCCTTTAAATAGTGGGTCAAATCTCATTTTACAGTAAGCCTCTTGGACGTTTTTCTCAGCCCTCTTTCTATTTTCTATAGCATAATCATTAGTAAATGATCACTTAAATTGCTAAGGATGTTTCAATATGATTATCCTCTTGATCCCCTCCTTTACCTTGTCCAATGAGAAGATCACTCACTCACTAGTGTTGTGATAAAGATGAATCTATGAGCTAGTCATATTCATCATGATACCCTTTTTGTTTTAGGTCAATCCAATGTATTTATGAATACTTGGACTAGTTGTGTTCATCCAAGTTATTTGTGGATACTTGGATTTGTTGTGTACATCCATTGCATATGTGTTTGCTTGGATTTGTGTTGTGTAAATCCAAGCTACATGTGTGTACTTGGATAAGTCTAGTTGAGTTGTAATAGATTTGATTAGGAGTTCTCACTAAACTATAAAGTGATGTGGTTGTGTCTTGTGAGTTCTCACTAAACTTAAAAGTGATTAGTAGTTGTGTTGTGTGAAGTTCTCACTTAGCTTCAAAGAGAAGAGTCGTGAAGATTGGTTCTAGCTTTCGATTAGAACTCGACATCTAGCCTTGTGTCGGAAAATGGTGAAGTAGGCAACGTCGTGAAGATTGGTTCTACCTTAAGATTAGAATCCGACATCTAGCCTTGTGTCGTTAAATTGTGAAGTAGGCAACGTCGTGTAGATTGGTCCTAGCTAAAGATTAGGTCTCGACATTTAGTTTAGTGTCGGAAAATAATGTAAGCAACGATGTAAGGTTTTCTCCACCGAGAAGGGAGCTTGTGGATATAGTGGAAATCTCGAGTAGGTGTACTCGAGGAGTGGAGTAGAAACGAGGATAGAGCCTCGTTGTCGAACCACTATAAATCTTGGTGTCTTCCCACTAGGTTGTCTCCTTCCTTACTCTTTACTTATTTCATTATCATTATACTTACCTATTATCTTTGCTAGTGCATTTGAATTGAACCTAATCATTATGCAACTTAGCCTCAAGTAAAAGATAGTTTTGATACAAACCAAATTGAAAGTAATTTTAATTTGGTCACCAATCGAAGAGAAACTATTCAACCCCCCCCCCCCCCCCCCCCCCCCTTCTAGTTTCTACAGAAACCTATCCAGATTTTACAGCAAGAAAAAGAGATAATGCATTCCTAATGGAGAGAGCCATTCTGACACCCAACAATGAAGATGTTGACGCAATCAACACATAAATGTTCAACCAACTAGAAGGGGCACCTGTGACTTACAAAAGTTCAAATGAAATATGTATGGGTTCAACGGAAACACTAGCTCAACACAATCTATATCATGTGGAGTTTCTAAACACCTTAACTTTCTCCGGTATGCCACCACATGAACTCTGTTAAAAAAAGGAATTACCCATAATGCTAATGCGGAATCTTAATCCAGGTCTTGGTATATGCAATGGAATAAGGCTTCTTATTACAGATTTGGG
Organism: Glebionis coronaria; assembly: GCA_025667525.1. Taxonomy (NCBI): domain Eukaryota; kingdom Viridiplantae; phylum Streptophyta; class Magnoliopsida; order Asterales; family Asteraceae; genus Glebionis; species Glebionis coronaria. The sequence continues at coordinate 626,016 of JANFOE010001321.1, forward strand.
TGAATTTGTGCTTCATTTCAAAATCCTAACTGGATCAAACGCTGGCGATAACGTTGTAATCTAAAAAATCATTCTCACTTCGACACAATCAAAATGGCCCTTTGTACTCAAAAGAAGGAAATTCCCTGTCAAACCGTGCTACGCAATGACTATTAAAAGGAGTCAGGGCCAGTCAGTAAACTATGTTGGCCTATACTTACCAAACCTAGTTTTCAGTCATGGGCAACTTTATGTGGCATTATCAAGAGTAACAAGTCCCGAGGGGCTAAAAATCTTAATTATTGAAGACCAAGACATGGAACTAAGGCATCACACCCGTAACATAGTCTTTAAAGAGGCATTTACCAACTTATCTTAATGTAAAAGAAAAATTACCAACAGAATAAACATCTACTTCTATAGATTTTGTTTGAATCTGCTGATATTTTTTACCTACCGTTTGGAACTACTTGATATCAATATGTAAATTGAAAAGCATCTTTATGATTTGAAAAGAATATAAAATCAAAATTAGAAATGAAACAGCTGAATACTAATTGTGTAACAGCTGTAGTATGTTACACTTTATGACATACAAAATTTAAAATTTTCAAAAATAACACGACACTATTATGGTATAATTATTTACTAACTTCTCTCATGAGTCTTAATACTATTCCATAATTAAACATAGCATAATCTTGAATTCATAGATTATTAAGACAAATAAACATAAATAGTATTTCCTTAAGATAAAATTCTTTATAACTGAATAAAACAAATAAACAAAACTAATAATGCAAAAAAAACCTACCAATAACTCCCTAAATCTTTTTTCAGCGACTCAAATTCAAACGGTAAAATCCTTCAAGTTAGTAATGAATGTCGCGTTATCATTCTTCTTATGCTTAGTCTCTCTACACATTAACTGCAAAACCACACACTTAGCCAAATCATCTTTATGAATCTGTTGTAGCAATTCAACTCCTTGTTGCATTTCAGTACTACCACTTAACTTCTTTACTTCACTTTGGTATGCAGCTCTCTTAGAAGCGCCATTTTTTTTACCATTATAGACAATGATTCTAAACTATCAGCCACCGTATCATCATCTAGCATTTCCTTTTTAAAATTCTCCACCAACATATTGATCGGGCTATTACAATGAGCAGCTTTTGAAGACTCAACCATGACAGAGATAATACTTAATTCCAAATACGTTTTCTATTCAAATCCACTATAAATATGCAATAAACACTTACTTTCTAAACTGCTAAGCATTTATTATAGTAGCCAAACAGATTTAAAACTTCCATTATCTTCACATCCTCACATTAAACAAATAATAACAGTCATACTCATACCTATATAACTAGGGTATTCTGGTCACATAGATGAATCACAAGCTTTCTACAAATACTTCCTATATATTAAGCCTAAAAAAAATAATACCATATCACATATGAACCTCAATCATAAACCAGCTAAAAAGCTACACATAAGTACACCATATGTCTGCAAGGTGGGTTTAACTCACATTGCTTGAAGTCCATTTGGATTATGTGGTGAATCATGAAATTCCATTTCAGCAGCTCTCACTCTGAAACACATAATAACTTGCTTTCGATTTCACCACCTCTCACCCTGAAACACATAATAACATTCTGTCATCGCATCATCATATCATAATGTTATATAAAATTAACATCGATGCCTTCAATTAGTAGGTTAGTGCATGTGCATTGATGAAAATTGGATTGTACATGTTTGCTACTTTAAACATACATAATTTGCATGAAACCCAACACTTATATCATTTGTTGTTTACAGTATAAGAACTTAGCGGCTTCAAAGTAAACTAAAAGCTAAATTAAACACAACTTTATAATGAAAGTAGCACACTCTAACGTCACAAAAACATCTAACGCTCATATCCAAACTGCAATGCATACAACGGATCCTAACAATAAAATAAACTCAATTGGTAATTCAAATTAATAAACATTCAAAATAAATAACTTCAACCATACAATGAAACGGATTTAACACCAAAAGTTATTATAGACCAGTGTTTGGATTCATAGACTTAGATAAAAAGGAGCTTCACATTACATAATCATTCATAAACATAAAACTTAAACTATAGATCATTGTATCATAAATACCAAAAGAAAATGATCATAATCATTAATATATACACAAAAGAAGCTACAAAAGCTTATCACCATAGACCTAAGGATCAAGGCGCTCCATCAGTTCCGAAGCTGTGACTTTCACATCCATGTTGTCCCTAGAAAATGATAACTAACCATTCAAATCACGAAGCTTATCCATCTCGCATGCACGGAGGTCTCTTAAATGGTCCAACCCCTCCTCAATCTCTTCCGTCTCTTCTTCTTGATCCTCTAATTCTCCAATCAACAACCCAATCTTCGAAATAAAACCACTAACCACCTTAGCTTGACCTTGAATAACAATAGCAAAGTTTTGTTCCTCTATTTTTTTGGGTAAAAGGGACATTGTCCCCGGTAAATATATTACACCAAAAAGCATTTAAGTACAAGGAATGTGGCTGAAGTACCACATTAACCGCAAGCTAATAGCTTGTAACCAAGTGTGTATGACATGCCATAACCACACAACCAAAAATAAAACTACATTGATCTAAGGAACTTTATAGTAAGTAACATCAGCTCTTCTAGCTCTCCAGCAGCAACATAGAGGAAGCAGGCGACCCAAATAAGGTTGCCTCCTTAAAAAACCTTCCCAAGAAAAACCCAAAGGGAAAAACCTTGGAGAAGGAAAAAAGAGTACAACCCTTACCTGGAGCTCCCTCCATGAATTAAACAAATATTGGGGATCTTCCATTTATCAAGTACATTACGCGAATGAGGAGAAACCTTCCTGAATTTAAACTTAACAAGCTTCAGCCGCACCATAGATAAAATAACATCAGCAATTTGAAGCACCGTAGAAGTCTTTTTTTAAACAATCTAGCATTTCTCTCACGTCATAAGTAATAAGTCGTAGCTCCAACAAGCAAGAGCGCGATAATACTAGTAACAGTCTTTCTTCGAGATAACGCAATAAGATGAGTAGAAATATCACCAAGATGATGCGAAACACCCTTCATACCAGCCATATCACAAACAAGAGACCAAACATGTGTAAAATAGGACATTCAAAAAATAAATGAGAATGTGAGTCACGAACCATACTACACATAGGGCAAACCAGGAGGTCTTAATCAATATTCGGACCAACATCCCACTGACGAAGACGATCTTGCGTTTTCAGCTTTTGATTAACAACTAACCACATGTTAAACGCAAACCTTGGGATACATTGAGGAAACCAAACAATATCATACCAATCCACCTCAACAGCTCTAACAAGAATAGAGTTCCAAACCCCCGTAACCGAGAAATTCCCCATATTTCCTAAATTATCATGCTATAACAAACCATCGTTATTTGGATTAAGCATAGGGATAGGGATGTTACCCAGCTGTGGAAATTTGATTGACCAGTGATCACGCCAACACCAAATACCATCAAGAATAATATCACTAACCTTAGTATACAAATTAAAACCAGCGCGATGAATGTCTCTAGGGGTAATGAAATTCTGTAACGGGCATATATCATGCCATTTATAAAAACAGTGTGTATCACGGGGTTTGAACACTGGACCTCGAAAATATGCAAGACGCAACTAACAACAATGGACCTCGAAAACATATTTACCAAGTGGACTAAGACTTCATTGATCAAAGGATTCATTTTTCTCTTGCTCATCTTTGCTTGAGATTAGAAGACGCTTAGGGTTTATAGAAAGAATATTGGATGTAGTAACTATCCGATACACCCGAGGGAGTGTATGTATAATGGAAATGACGACTGATATGTGGAGGGTAATCATTTTACAGTTACCTATGAAATGAAACTAAAGAGGCAAACATTGTTTCTGGGTATAGTTCAAGAGGCTTCTAAAAAATTTAAAAAAGCCACAATTGGTCCCTGAAATATAAACAATAATCAAAACTGTCACAATATTATCAACATATTTTTTCCTTTAACTCCGACCTTAACATAAATGTTTTCATATTCTAAAATAGTGTAGTGATCCGGCTGAGTTCTCATAAAAAATTGTTATTTGATATTACCACGATACTACTCTATATTAAATACATTCTAAAAAATTATTGAAAATGATACACAAATGTTAAATTATAATAGATGTCGTTGCCTAAACGCAACCGTATCCTTAACACACGATCAACATCGTGAACAAACTTACAAAAACTTGATCGAGGAACCATCAAGCGTCAACCATGGCCCAGCCCGCGTGCATCGTGCGGGTCTGCTTGCCTCGTACTAAGTATATTTTGATACTTGAGTATCTTGCTAAGTGCTCGCCCTAATTGTTAGGTTGCGACATCTGACGTGCGTCTTTGGGGCATCTTCCTTCTCGGTGATCACTACTACTAGATTTATCGTGTAACTCAAGGTGAGGCTTTCTTGCTTTATACTATCTTTTAAATGATTTTAACCCACGAGGGGGATACATGCTATTTGAAATAAAATGGAACACAAGTCATGAATGGGTGTTTGGACCCGAATGTTGCCTTGATTGTATTAAGTTGTCTAGTTGCTAAAAGTCCCCATTATCGTGAATGTTAACTATTGTCTTGCTCTTGTGTGGGTTGGAAATAGCCACTTATGTAATTATTAATACTATGGGTTGACAACCCGATCCTAGATGAGAGCTAGTGCGTTAAGTATCCTCTGCGGACGGATATATTGTAGTAAGAAGAAGAGTATATTTGCAACGTATACTAATTTGTGAGGGAATTGATTTCATTTATTTGGCCACGCCGTCATTTGGCTCTGGTGGTAGCTTTAACGGGTCGGGTTCATGAGCTTAATACAATCGAATGATTTTTGTTGTTGAATAATAGATTGTATGTGTTACACTTAGAGAGAGAAAGTAGTGTAAAATACACTTTACTCTGTGTAAACCCAATGTAAACCACACCCTCTCCAACTAAGCAGAGGGTTTATATACCCAACCCATAAAGATGGGCTTGGACTTACAATGGGCCGCCAGCCTACACATGTTGTAGGCTTGGCCTAGGCTTGTTTAGCAATATATAAGTTAACTAGACTATGAGCTACTACTTAATCTATTGTTGGACTGACCGATCCTTTCTAATACGTAAAACGTATTTCCAACAATCTCCCTTAGGGGAGGTTACTCCAAACAAGGGTGTTACCCAAATTACAATAATAAAATAAACCTAGCCTACTATGCTTGTCTTGAGCTCGCAATCTTCGTCTTTCTTTTCTTTTTCTTTTTTGGGGAATATGTTGATGTGATCTTTGATATCAATCTTTAGCATTAATCTCTATCCTCTTCGTGACTTCATGTCCCACATACTTATACCTTTGTGATTCTTGAAAGCTTTAGAGTCCTATACAGCGAAAGACTTGATTTTAGGCTTTCTTGAATTTGTTGAAGTATTAAGTGCATAAAGTATAAGCATGCGGAGACGACTTCTTCTCGGATTCCGCAACGCCACTGTCTTCAAATGTAGTAACCTAAGTAGACACGAACGAAATGGCTTTGAACATTTCATTCTAATTCGGTAGTATTTTACCTCCGGTCGATGAAGACCGTTGGATGATATTAGATATAGTACTTGTGGCAGGTAGATTAATTAAAAATCTCCTTGACAAGATTTCGCGGGTAAACCCATTCTCTTTACTCGACCGTCCAAAGCTGACTGTGAACGTAAAGAGTGAATCATTTGGATAAAATTATCCGCATGATTGAAGCCGTCAATTCCCATTCCTGGAACAAGTTTGATTCATTAAAGAATCGCACCATCGTTGCTTTCCAGTTGTCACGAGCTTGATTCACATTGAATCTTGCAATTTACCTACCAAGTGTTGTTTGACGTTAACATTGTAAGGATTTCCATTCGTCACTATAAATACTATAAAGTATTACTTTGGATGTTCTATCAAGATCATTAAGATATTACGAGAGGCCTGGAACGTGTTTAAATTCAGTTAAAATTAAACCACTGTTACTTTTTAGTTATCACAAGTTTGATTCATAAAGAATCGTACACGTCACCTACCATGAGCTTTTTAATGTTCGCTCAAGAAGGATTTCCATCTTCATTGTAAATACTTTTGTATTACTCGGATGTTCATGTAAGATCATGAAGATTTTGCGTAGGACTCTTAATCTCTTTCTTACTTTTCATAGTGTGTGAAGAAGCAAGGAAATATGGAAGTGTGTCCTAATGAGATATTTGATGATCTCAAATGGCGCTAGACTTGATCGTGCACTTTGGATTTTTAGTGATCGGAAGCTGGAGAGGAGTGCCACCATTTCAATACCAATTTACTCGGAGTGAATAAATCGATAGATAACGTGTTGATCTCCGTGTGATTAAAACAAATATCTTCAAAGAGATATCTAAGTTAGCTGGGATGGGTTGTGCATTACACCACTGGGTCCATGATGTGTATCATTAATAACATATGCGTTGACCCGGTTTCTGCCTAAGGTTGTAAGGAGGGCTTCTTTCACCCTTTATCATTACAATTCTTTTTCATTCTTCAACCCCTTCAATTCTTCCCAAGACGTCATAACCAGCACCTTGTTGTGATTGTACCAGTGCTAACTTAAGTTCTTGGTCGACATTCAGCTACGTTCACAATCTTTCTCTATCTTTCCTAAGGACTACTATTTCTATCTATGGAATTTCCTTCGGAAGATTTCTCCGGTTTTGGAAGAATCATTGGACTTAACCTATCCTACCATCCTTATGTCACCATAATCTTCATTGTCGTGAAATAAATGGGTTGAGGGTAAGTATAAATCACCAAGAAATCCATTTTTGATGTAGAAAATCCATTTGCACCCCTTTAACATATGCCACGATATTCGAAAACATTTATCACATGTTGGGATGAGCTATCACGTTAAGTCAAACCATTTGTGATTAATCATTTCCCATATTAAATCACATTTTCTCCCCCATATTAAAAATATTAACCCAACCGATATTTTTAATATCAGTTGATTTAATGAAGTTTTAACAATGTTTTTGGGAAGAGAAATGCAAGTCCGTTTTATCTTCATGATACCAAGTTGTGAGATATGATACCGATTAATAAAATGATCACATATTTACCATATTAGAATTAATTGACAAGGTTGGACCTGATTAATAAGAACATCATATGAGAGGATCACATGGTTCTTGTCGGTAAATGTTGGTCGCCTCGTCACACCTGAAGTCATCTCTTGACACCACATGTACGATTGGTATTGTTGTGTTGACACCAATTACTGAACTTGTCACTTTCAGCATCGAAGATTCTAAATGCTTGACACTTGCTCCCCCTCAAATGTTGAGTAGTCGCATCATCGAGTATGTAGATCCCAATTGTAGATTGCTACGGTTTGTGGAGATGATAACTTCTTAAAAAACAAGATTTCTCTTGTTTTAATAAATAAATGCACTGATGCGTACATATATTCGTGTTAGATTGTGTTATAACGTAAACACAATCCGTTACATGGTTATAAAGTAAATCACGCCCGAGAAAATTAATTTCCATTGTTGAGCCAAAGCTTTCATAAGAAATACTTGAATTTAATATGAAAAGCGGGTTGCAGTCTGAAATAACTACAAGCCATATAGGCATGTTTTATGATATATTTAAAACTTTTGTACGAACTCTATTTATGGCACCGTGTCAATATTAATCGACATTTCTAAGGCCGTAAATATTATCGTACCAAAAGACATGCCTTTAAAAAATAAAGTAAAAATATTTTTGGATTTTTCTGAAAATATCTGCTAATTGATACTCAAATCTGACAAAGTAAAGCTCGATCACTCCATTTTCCACTTGCTCCTTGATAAAGTGGTAGCGAATGTCAATATGCTTCGACCGGGAGAATTGAACGTTGTTGCAACATAGGACAATTGCACTTTTGTTGTCGCAGTACATCGGAATTTTGTTGAAACCTAGACCATAGTCGATTAATTGCGATCTTATCCAAAGAATTTGAGCACAGCAACCGAACATAGCTATGTATTCTGCCTTCGTACTTGAAACTGCAGCGCTTTTCTGCTTATTTGTTGCCCAACTGATTAATCGATCTCCTAGTAGTTGCAAAGTTCCACTCATGCTATGCCTGGTATCTTGACATCCCGCGTGGTCTGCATCTGCATATGCCATTAGTGCAACAGAGTAGTCCTTCGAATACCATAGTCCCCGATTAACGGTTCCTTTAAGATATCGAAAAATCCTTTTAACAGTAGCTAAGTGTAACTCAGTGGCCTAGTTTGATACCGAGCACACATACATATAGCAAATTGAAGATCAAGTTGGCTAGATATGATATATAGAAGGGTACTGATCATTCCATGATAAAGTGTTGGATCAATAGCAATCCCATTTGGATCTACATCTAGCTTAGTTCTTTCCACCATTGGAGTATCCATGGGGTCGCAAGATTCTATCTTATATTTCTTTAGCGATTCAAGGGCATACTTGGATTGATTTATAAAGATGCCTCTGGGACTCTAAGATATCTGAAGACCTAAGAAAAATGATACCTTGCCCATCATTGACATCTTAAACTTGGAAGACATGAGTGTCCCAAACTCATCCGATAAGGTTTGGGTCGAGGCAGCAAATATAATATCATTAACATATATTTGTACCATAATCATATCTTTACCTCGTTTCTGAATGAACAGCATAGGATCCTGATAGGTGTGAAACACCCATCCTTTTATCACTTAATTATAATAATAACCAAGCCTAAACATGTATTTAATGTCGTAAAGGTCGGAATTATGCGTGGTTTGTATTTTTGTTGTGATTTAGGACCAAAATGTGAAAAGGGAAGAAAACATGGGCTTTCACGGGGTTTTATCGAAGAAAAAGAGAAAAGACGAAGTCAAAAGATCAATAGTCCAAAAAGAACGGAAAGTCAAAGGCCTATTCTGAAGATTTATCGAAGAAAAAGACCAAAGACAGAAGTTTAACGTAGTCGAAGAACCAAATCTAATTAATGAAGAAATTAGAAGACGAGTTCATTTTATCTATCGACAAATCCCGAGACAAAGTCGAGAATGACGAGTTTATTGTCAAAGACGAAAGACGAGAAGACAAAAGGAAGAAAGAAATAAATAAGCACAACAACTCTCCCCTCCTATAAGTACCCTCCTAATGTGTCATTAGGAGGTGTTAGCTAATTTCACCAATTAGTTATCCACATTATTTTATGCACTTTTCATATTGTCATTAATAACTAGGTTTTTGCCTAGTAAGAAAATTTTATCGTCCAAATCTTTTCGAATTGACTATTGGTAGAAAGTGCGACTCAATTGTTCTTGGTGGAAGATTAAATGTGGTTTGGTTTGATTATCTAATTTTAAACTAAAAGCAAATTATTGTCGTTGTGTAAAGTAGAAACTTTTACAAAATTAAACTAAAAGTTATTTAGAAAAACACTAAATGAATTTAAGAATAAACAATTAATCCCATCGCGATGTCAAAGGAATGCTGTCGCAATACGCCCAAAAAGGAATCCAGTCGCAATCCTGTCGCAATGTCGAATCGCAATATTAAACTTAAATCCAATTGCAATGTAACCAAAAGTAATGCTGTCGCAATGTCAATAAAAGTAAACTGTCGCAATATCATCAAAATGAAGCCAATCGCAATATCACCAAAAGTAATGTTGTCGCAATGTCACCAAAAGTAAACCTGTCGCAATACGAATCGGAATAATAAACCCTAATGCGATGCACCAACCGCAATGTGCATCGCAATATAAAACCCTTTTGCGATTGGATTATCGCAATATGTGTCTAAATAGCCCGTCGCAATGGGGTTTTACTTTGCGACAAAAGTTAATCCGAAATAAGCTAGGAAATAAGCTATTTTCAATAAGCTCATTCCAAGACTTAACTAACTCGATAATAAGCAAAACTAATAAGCATGAGATAAGGACTTTTAAACTTTAAATAAGCAACCTTTTTTAAATCAAACCTTGAAAAGATTAAAACTTTAAGAAAACTTTTAAAAAGTAAATAAGCTAAACATACAAATAAGCCAATAAGCACAAAGATCTTAAAGCTTAAACCGTATGAAAGCTTCTAGATGAATAAAAAGATGAACTTTTTATTCACATAAACAAGAAAATCAATCACGGATTATGAATAATTCGGATCAAAAGTGAATCAAAATCAAGAAATGTAGAAGGAGATTAAAGAACAAAATACTTAAACTTGAATTTTTGATTAATGAAATCCTAATACAAAACGCTTAAACTTGAAAGATTAAAAGAAAGAAAAGATGGAAAACTTAGTGAGAGAAAGTTTGGAACTTTCTCTCTCTAAAAACTAGAAAGGAAAATTAAAAATGGAACTAGCTAACTACCCTCCTAATGTGATTAGAAGGGTATTTATAGGGAAAATGGGGAGTGCATGTGTGGTGTGCTTCCTTCTTTCTTTTCTTCTCGACTCGATTTAAATCTTTGTCTTTTCTCTACGTCGTCTCGGGATTTGAACTTGTCTTAATAATTTTCTTCTTTATTTTAGACTTGAGTTCTTCGACTTCATTAAACTTCCGTCTTTAGACTTTTTCTTCGATAAATCTTCAGAATAGGTCTTGGATATCCGTTCTTTAAACACTCTTGATCTTTTGACTTCGTCTTTTCTCGTTTTCTTCGATAAAAGCCCGTGAAAGCCCGTGTTTTCTTCCTTTTTCATCTTTTGGTCCTAAAACACAATAAAAACACAAACCACGCATAATTCCGACTTTTACGACATAAATTACACGTTTTGGTCTTGTTATTATTGGAAATAAGTGGTAAAAGGATAAGTGTTTTCACACTTATTAAATCCCCTACACTTGACCATTGCAATGCCCTCATGCAATGCATTAATTTTAAAGCACGGTTTACATTTTCCATCATAAATAACCCACCTTGTCCTTTATTAAATACTAAACATTTAAGGAAATTAAAAAGATAGAAACAAGTAAAGAAATCAAAGACTTACATTGGGTTTTGGCTGCCACGAACATTTATCATCCTCAAGTTTCACGTTCCCCATACCAAGCTTAAAAACGAGATCATTGTTATTATAAGTTAGCAAACTAACACGAATTCATGTTGGCCAATTATTTACTTAGACTCCCTTATTCCTAGATGTATCTCTTTTATTTTAATTTTGTCTTGAATGATCACGAGGATGCATTGTTTGACTTATTTCGATAGTTATTTAGGCCAAAAATAAAGTGGGACGATTTAATCAATAGTTAGCTAAAGGACAAAATATTTTAAAACTGCTTCTCGGGATCTCATAAAGTTCATATCTTGGCATAACACGCTTCACGATTTGAGACCTTTCTCGGACCGATATTTGGCAGCGACTTCATACTTCAATTCTTTGAGAGACGTTCTTGAAATTATGGTCTTCTCTTCATAATAGGAATTTCTTCACTTGAAGTTTTGAGAGATTCTTCATCTTTGGACCACGACTTCTTCATTTTTCTCCAATCTTTATTTTGGACTTTGATATACAACGACCCACCTCCTTTTAGGACTTGGATCTATTTATCCTCATACCTTGTTAGGGCCTTTTTGGATAGACTTCTCCATGATCTTTTGGGGAGTTTTTGCTTTTCATCGTGTGTCTCGATCCTTTATATTGATTTTTGATAAATGATTCTTCACATCACTTTTGGATCTTTAGCAACAAAATGTAGCCCTCATGCCTTGTTAGGGCCTTTCCAGACTCGCCAATCTTCGCATCCCGCTTCAATAAGTTATGCCTTGGCTATGAACTCTAATTAATACCGAGCAACTTTTAAACGATCTTGGGCTAGAAGCTAAGTAACTTTTCAAATCGTACAACCTTATTTATTGTAGATAAATTTATTAGCAAACGATGGGAGAATAAGCTTATAATCAACTCACATAAATTCACGAAAGAATACCAAACTTATAATTGACTCTATCATCTCTCGTTCTCCACAATTTAAAATCTCAAGGAATGAGACTCGTGGATGCTTAGCCAATTAAATCAAAGTTTTGGGTTTTCGAGTCATCTATAGGATCTTGCAAATTCTTAGACTTTTTCAAGTTTAGAAATCGCATTTTAAAGTTCCCTTGATAAACGACTCTCTAGGATCAATTATAGGAACTTGCGAAAAGTTCTTGTTCTTAACCCGTGAGAGTTAAGACTTCCGCGTTTTAAAGTTCCCTATATAAAAGCCTATCAAAACTTGACTTAAACACGTTAAGGATACTAGCTAGAGTAAACTTAGAAAAGTAAACTCGGGTTGAGTCAAAATATTCACGACTTTGAAAAATTTTAAAACCACTTTATTAAACTTTATTTTAGCAAGGAAAGAAAATAACCATAACAAAGCAAAATACAACTATACAACTAGGCCAAAATAGATTAAAAATTTTGAAAAATGTCGAAAAATCAATTTTCCGGTTAAAATGAGGACAAATACAAGGAAAAGGCCACTTAACTTCGATAGAAGTCCCCCTACACTTGATATAAACATTGTCCTCAATGTTTAAGTATGTGGGAGTAAACTCCCCTACACTTAGGACATTGTGCACTTTGTTTAAATCTCGCTAAGGAAGAGACAACTAAAGTGATTCCAATTTTACTATTGAAGAATATAAAATAGAGAATCAAAAGAGTTTAGGATAGAACCGGGAAGATGGGAACACGGGATTACGGTTCGGCAAAAGTCATCGAGGTGCTCTTTGAAGCTTGAATCCCTGCACAAAATAAGAAACAAGACAACCAACACATACGGGGCTCCCCCTACACTTATTATGAAAGAAGTAAAGGATAGATCACGGGTTGCCTCCCGAGAAGAGCTTGTTTTTTATAACCGAGTCACGAGCCTGACTCGACCCAAATTTAGTTCGTGGGAAACGTGGTGAGGGATGGAATCATCTCATGAGAGATGTCCTCACCAAAGTACAGCTTCAACCACTGGCCATTCACCTTAAAATTAGGCCCATTTGACTGAGAAAGCTCAATGGTGCCATATCGGAAGACTTTGGTGACGGTGAATGGACCATGTGACAACCCTGGTTTTGAGGTTCGTCACTTAGTTTTGTTTTGTGCTAGTTACGTGTCTTTACGTGTTTATGTGCTAATTGGTGTGAATAGATTGTGGTTTGTATATCGTTTCCGGTACGGGGTACCTTGTGAGTGAAATGATTTGTGATGATTTCATGTTCATGAGTTCACATGGTGGTGACTATGAAGTGAGATGGTGTTATTTAGTGGTTTTACGTATACGTATATGTATTATAGAAAATCGTATTTTTACGATTTACGGTTTAGCATTGAGAGGTCTCAGATGAGGTAATTAGTCATATGAATATTTTTCGGGATGGTTTTAAGTCATTTAGGACTTAGTTATAAAGTTTATTTCAAAATTTGAGATTTTTATTAAAAGTGTCTATTTTACGTCTTTTACGGTAAAACGCGTAAATTTGACTAGTTTGACGGTTTTGAGGTTTTGGAAGCTTTAGGAGCAGAAATAAATTAAGGTAAATTAAGGTAATGTTAATAACATAATATTAAATAATAAAATAAAAAAACGAAATTAGGGGTGTTTGGGTCGGTTTAGACGCACCAATGAAAAGAAAAGGGGAAAAAAGGGAAAAAGGGAACCGGGCTTTTGTATATAGGCCAAGGACTTGTTAGGAAAGTATAGAAAGCCTTATTTTTATCAAAACACTTTATAAAATCCCTGGAGATCAAGTATGGGTCGACATCCATGGAGAAAATTAGGGTTCTTCATAAAAAATCTTGTTTTCCAAAAAAATCTAAGGTAAAATCTTCAAACCCTTTTTGATTAAATTGTATTTATGTTTAATTGATTATCTTATGATGGATTTAGGTCAGGGTTTAATATAATAACAGTAAATTAATGTTGTATTAATCATAATATGATGATTACATAAATTAGGTCTTGTAATTAGAGCGATTAGGGTTAATTAATGAGGTTGATTTTGTTAAACCCGTTTTTAAAAGCTGGGCAGAATTTTGAGTCAATTGTTTTGATCATATCGGGAGTTCTAGGAACATTCAAGATGCGATCCAAGTATTCCTGAAAAGGTAATTGAAGTGGATTTCCAATGCCAGAAACTAGAACTAAATTGGAGGTTGGGAAGTGGGTCAACAACAGGTTACAACAGTCGGAGGTCAAAACAGTTTTGTAATCAGCCTGTTTTCTTTTTAAGTTTTGGGTTGTTTGGGGTACTTAGGGTTGCATTGGGATCTTCTCACGAACATGAGAGATGGTTTATATATTTTATTAAGTATCTGAACTTGGGATAAGGTTGTGGTTTAGGGTAAGACCCCCTAAATGTAACAAACTTTTAGTATGTTTAAAATCAGGAAATCTGGAATGACAAAAGTATATATATATATATATTGGGGCCTTAACAAGAGCTCTAAGGTTAGGGCAAGTGGGAGGTGTTAGCCAACATATGTAAGGGTATGAATATTCCTTTTACAGAAACAATGGGTATGTTTAAGTGGACGGTTGACTTAAAGTTTGGAGACCTAAAATTGGGACTATTTTGTGTAAAATATGAACGAGATAGTTATTAAACTTAAACAAGTTAGGGACTTGTTAGGGAAGGCTAATGGGGTGTTTAGAGCATATAAATGGGGTATTTATATGGGAGTAGGCTAGATGTCCATCATAGGTTTATGAGCCATCTTAGTGATTGGTTCATGTATTGATTGCATGTTTTTGGTTTGTTAGCTTGTTGCTAGAGCGAGGACTTTTGGAGAAGCTATCAGGTGAGTTTCATAGTCCCATGTTTACTATTGATTTTGACTTCCAGATGGGATGGAAGAGACACCGTGTTGAGTTATTTTCTAAATTGATGATGTGAATGTTTTTGTGACTTGAGATGGACTTGTGTGTACATTATGTGATTAACTGCTATGTGATTCTTGTTTGTGTATGATTTTGATTGGGATAGGTACATAGCGTGATCGTTTATGGGACCAATGGATAATGACAAGGTAGTGGCCTTGGGATAGGTACATAGTGTGATCATCTATGGTACTATGGTTGTTGGTAAGGCGTGATGCCTTGTAAATTATGGTTGTTGGTAAGGCGTGATGCCTTGGAAATTATGGTTGTTGGTAAGGCGTGATGCCTTGGTAATTATGGTTGTTGGTAAGGCGTGATACCTTGGAATTGTGATGATTGATTAATCTTGAATGCTAGTTGTTAATTCATATTTGTAACACATTGTCCATATGTTATTGTGTTGATGGTTGTTATTCACAGCTTTTAACTGGTTTGGCGTTGGAATCTAAAACTATGACTCTCACCAACTTTATGTTGACGTGTTTTAGTGTCTCTTTCAGGTGAGTATGTGCTTAAGCTGGAGGATATGAGTGGCTAGATTTGGATGCATTAGGATTGCATATAGAAGGAGATCCTCGTTCCTTCTTAGTTTACCTTTATGTTTTTTTTGTTTGATAAGTGATACATGTTGGCACCTATATGTTTGTTTGGTTTATGTTTATTGTTTGTCTTGGGTAAGTGGTAGGACTGTTACCTACTTACCTAGACTCCTGCATTGTTGAGGTATTGTCATGACATTTGTGTCGCCATTTTTGACATTATATTTGCATTTAGTTATCTCTATAGACACGCTATTGTTGTGATGATATCCATACATCGTGCCCCATATTCCGCCATGGTGGGGTGTGATAGAATGGTATCAGAGACAATGGTTATAGAGAATTAGGTTGTCTAGTCGTGTAGCCTAGTCTATAGCTTAAGGGTCCCAACATATAGGCGTCATAGGAGTATGTGTGCATTTTATAATAATTGATGTGTTTGGATGTTATTTATTGCGATGTTTTGACTAGTATGAACTGAACCATAGTATGTTCATACTTAGTCAAATGTTATTTTCTTTTCGGGTTTGTGACTAGTGCGGGTTGAACCATAATCGTCCACGTTAGTTATTGTTGTATTTTGCTTAAATTGTACATTATAGTACATAATTTGGTACAAGGTAGTTTCTATCTTTTGTCGAGTTATTTTACATACCTGAGGTATGTTATTTTTCTTTTGATGTTTAAGTCATGTCCCCTAAGAATCGTGTGGTGGTTCGAGTTACTAGGAGTACATCGGTAGGAAGGATTTTAAGCTGTTTCCACTCTTATGGGCGACATGACTTATAACTGATTATGTTTTCGTTTTGGATTTAGTCTATGTTGTTTTAGTTAGACTATGGATTTCGGTATTCCAAAAGTTTTACTATGTTATTTTAATAGATGCGGTTTTGGACCTATTTGATATGTGGTTATGAGCTTATGTGAGTAGATGGATTTATGTGTTATATGTTGTATTGATTCTTATAAGTGTCATCATAGGAGGGAGTGCATTGGGGAAAGGGTAATTGTATAAGTATGGTGGCCAACATAGTTATACAAGTACCACAACTTCAATGGGTTCTCAAGTATGATTGCATGAAAGAGGGTTAGTACATGCTTGTATATGGTGAGATGTAGAATTTCGGTATACGTATTATACATGAGTTTATGTAATGGCTGCCTATGATATGGCTATTGTTCTTTTTGTGTTATATGTTTTGGATTATAGTTGTGTTGTGTGATTATGGGGTCACACGATATGGTTTGGTTTTGGAGGTGGGCTTTATGCCTTGTTGTGGCACGGTGAGATGGTGATTACTCGTATGGAAAAAACGAGGGTATAAAGCGATTGATTGACTTGACATGTATGATAACGAGTATGTTTGGGAGATTCGATAGGTATATATATGCGGATGTATATATACTACTACGTGTTAGGTTATGGTATATGGTTGTTCACTAGTTATTATAAATTGAACGTACCTTGTGTTTGTTCGTGTTTTATGGTGCTGGAGTTTGTTGGAGTTCCAACGATGTTTTGAATCTTTTGAAGTGTGTCTTGTAGCGTATTCTTTGAGTTTCATATTTTACGTGTACGTTTTAAAATGGTGTTCTTGGTTTTAAGTCTATTGAAATAACTTGGGATTTCTTTTGAGATAATGAAATCTTTTGTGTTGGGTCTTGCATTTCTTTTGGTTGGTATATATTGAGTTAGATGGTTGGATGTATTCTGTAAAATAAGGGTAAGGTGTTGGAGTCGTGTTTGAAACAAGATGTAACATAAGATTTATTTTTAATAAACACTTATATATTTCAAATTTTAAAGGACTTTCTTTAAAATAAAGCAAAGTAAAATTTCTTTCTACTTACATAGTTTATATAATTGGGTTTAACCGATTCACGTCATTTATAATTATTAGTACAAGGTTAAATTGAGTTTATGAAGGTTACACATACAATTATATCTGTCATTTAAAAGGATTACATTAATCACTAAGTTTAATCTTTAGTCTTTTTAAAACAACTAGTATAAAATTGTTTTGGTCGTAACTTGTTCGTTTTTAAAGCTTTTTGGGTGATTCAAAAGCCAAAAATTATGTACTCGGAATGTACTTTTCAAATATTCAGAATGTATAGTCATGGGAGGTCTGTATCTTGGCCGAAATTATTGTACAAGTGCCGGGTTAGAGGTTGAGTTTGAATAGTAGTTTATTTTTTTATGATTTTGGATGCACGAGATACCTAGTCTTTGAGTTGAGTTTTGAGATCGTCTAGAAGGTTATATGTAGATTGTTTGAGTCACATAGATGTGGGAGGTAATAATAAAAAAAAGATATAAATTATTTTGGAAAAGTCGATCTTTTGCACGGTTTAAATAATATGTCGCGGGGCGTAATATGTTTGGTTGCCATTGGGTGTTTCTTGGATTCTTTTTCGTTGTCATGGGTCATTTTGAATTGATACACGTTTTGGGTATGAGTTTTCTTTTGAGTCTCATGGTTTTTGACTTATTTTAACTGGTGCACGTGAAATGTCGTTAGTTATCCGTTGGTTTGATTCATGGATCGTATCTGGTGGATTCAGGATGTAGTTTTGGTTTCGTATTGTTCGGGAGCGTTGAGGTAGTCGTATGAAAGACTTGGTCGCGCCTACACGATTAAGTAGGTGCCCATGAGAGAACGGTCGGAATACCCTTATTGGGGAGGAAAGAAGTTCGTAGACGAACTAATGTGGTCTGATGAGAGGAAGTGTTGGTCTGTTAAAATGCGTGTAGAATTTCGCAAGTAGAACGAGGTAGGAATTTATTTGTATTGCCGCTAATAGAGGATGCAAGGAGGACATAATTGAAACTTCTAAGGATGTTGTATGAACGCTTCGGGTTTACGGTTATGCATTTGGCTTCGCCAAAGCACTAGCGGTTTTCACGGTGTCAATGAACCAAGTGTGCATGAACGTGTATAAACGAGTTGTCATCGGGAGCATCGACGACGTCTTGATCTACTCAAATCTGAGAAGGAGAGTGAGGCGAATTATGTGTTGGTTTTGGAGTGGAGTTATACGTGATATTTTCGAGTGTGAGTTTTAGTATTAAGTTTACCATGATGAGTAGTTAGAGATGATGGCATATCATGGAACCAGCAAGGGGAAGGATGAGGAAGCATTTTGGAGGCTGAAGAAGTGGATTGGATAATGAGCCGATCTTGGCATTATCAGAAGGACTGGATGAATCCGCGAAGCATGACGATACGTGGAGCAAGGATTTGGACGTGTGCGAGGACGACAAAGAAATGCGATCACTTATACGTTGCAGGAACTGAAGATTTGGAAGAACTGGATAGACTTAGTTAGTGGAGCTGGACTGTTATATCTGCCTAGAATGCTAGAGGCATTTGGTGTACGAGACGTGGAGAATGATCTATACGGATCATGAACGTCTCCAACACATATTCAATCATCTTGATTTAACATTTGACAAAGGTGATGGGTGGAGTTAAGTGGTGAAAGAAAATTGCAAGGCCAAGTACCATCTGGGAAAGGCAAGCATGGTTGATAAGACCTGGAATAAGAAGAATGAAGTGAAGCTAAGACTATATGGATGACATATTAGGGTGGTTTGGATGAAGGATGTAGGTTGCACGAGTTGAGTTGTCTAAAGCAGAGAACGCGTCAACATGTATATTGCGTGGCTTGGACAATCATATGGAGAAAAGGGACGTAGACTATACTTCCTACATAGATAGGAGTAGCTTAGAAAGAGCGATGTAAGGACGAAGTTGGTGAAAGGGATACATAATGCGATGGAGGAATAAGTATGACGAGAGTTGGATGATAGTCGCTAGACAGACTAATTCATCTCATATTCAAGAGGAATGAGAAGTCACGTAGTTGAGAAGTTGGAAGGATTACGTACGAATGTGATGGAATAGAGGGTTTTGGCGTAAAAGTTAGCCTAATATGTGTGAAATGCCTTATGAAGGATTAAGGCAAGGGAAGAACTGATGGATATGTGAAAGACCGTCATAGATCACTTTGTAAGGAAATTGGAATTTTAAGTAGTTTGGAGTACAGACTAAAGGGAGTTGATGAACATGATTGGATATGAGTATATCCAACTAACTAGAAAAGGATGGGCAATTGAGATATTTATACAACCTTAAGGGTTACACTGAGGGCATGAGTGATTGATTAGAGGGAGTTAGGAAACTCATTAGCGATGGCTGAGTTTTCATATAATGGTAGTTATTATACTAGAAGTCGATAAATGCCATTTGGGGCACTATATGAAAGGATAGGGTGAGTTGTACCCATTATGGACTAGAATTGGTAAAAGAGGCTACTAATGTAGTAATGGTGTTTGTGGAAAGGATGAGAGCAACAAGGGATGCTATTAGAGATGGAGGAAACCACTAGAGTTAGTGACAAAGTGTGTATGAAGTATCACCCATAGTAACGGGTGGTACGTTTTGGTAAAATGGAAGAGTTGATGTAGAGTTTTGTAGGACCATTTATGATCTTTGGAAAGATCGGACCAGTAGCTAATGAGTATAGAATTTCCTGGGGAATTGAGTTGTATACATGATACATTTCATGTATTAAGATTGGTAAAGGTTGTTTGAGAATGCATTTTGCATGTACGGTTATTTGGGACTTGTGTTAGTAAGAGTCTTTGTTTTATCAAAGAGTCATCTGTGAGATTTATTGACTGTGAGGTCAAGAGTTTGGCAATGATTTTAATTATTTTTGGTTTGTATATGTGGTATTTTGAAACTTGAACTAAAGTTCACATGGAAATGAGAGGAGTTCGTTTAGAACAAGTATCCTCATGTGGTTTGTTGTTTGTGTGTTTGATCCTAAGGATTAAATCTCGGGACGAGATTTCTATTAGGAGGGAGTGATGTGACAACCCTGGTTTTGAGGTTCGTCACTTAGTTTTGTTTTGTGCTAGTTACGTGTCTTTACGTGTTTATGTGCTAACTGGTGTGAATAGATTGTGGTTTGGATATCGTTTCCGGTACGGGGTAGCTTGTGAGTGAAACGATGTGTGATGATTTCATGTTCATGAGTTCACATGGTGGTGACTATGAAGTGAGATGGTGTTATTTAGTGGTTTTACGTATACGTATATGTATTATAGAAAATCGTATTTTTACGATTTACGGTTTAGCATTTAGAAGTCTCGGATGAGGTAATTAGTCATATGAATATTTTTCGGGATGGTTTTAAGTCATTTAGGACTTAGTTATAAAGTTTATTTCAAAATTTGAGATTTTTATTAAAAGTGTATATTTTACGTCTTTTACGGTAAAACACGTAAATTTGACTAGTTTGACGGTTTTGAGGTTTTGGAAGCTTTATGAGCTGAAATAAATTAAGGTAAATTAAGGTAATATTAATAACATAATATTAAATAATAAAAATAAAAAAAACGAAATTAGGGGTGTTTGGGTCGGTTTAGACGCACCAAAGAAAAGAAAAGGGAAAAAAGGGAAAAAGGGAACCGGGCTTTTGTATATGGGCCAAGGACTTGTTAGGAAAGTATAGAAAGCCTTATTTTTATCAAAACACTTCATAAAATCCCTGGAGATCAAGTATGGGTCGACATCCATGGAGAAAATTAGGGTTCTTCATCAAAAATCTTGTTTTCCAAAAAAATCTAAGGTAAAATCTTCAAACCCTTTTTGATTAAATTGTATTTATGTTTAATTGATCATCTTATGATGGATTTAGGTTAGGGTTTAATATAATAACAGTAAATTAATGTTGTATTAATCATAATATGATGATTACATAAATTACGGCTTGTAATTAGAGGGATTAGGGTTAATTAATGAGGTTGATTTTGTTAAACCCGTTTTTAAAAACTGGGAAGAATTTTGAGTCAATTGTTTTGATCATATCGGGCGTTCTAGGAACATTCAAGATGCGATCCAAGTATCCCTTAAAATGTAATTGAAGTGGCTTTCCAATGCAAGAAACGAGAACTAAATTGGAGGTCGGGAAGTGGGTCAAAAACAGGTTACAACAGTTGGAGGTCAAAACAGTTTTGTAATCAGCCTGTTTTCTTTTTAAGTTTTGGGTTGTTTGGGGTACTTAGGGTTGCATTGGGATCTTCTCACGAACATGAGAGATGGTTTATATATTGTATTAAGTATCTGCACTTGGGCTAAGGTTGTGGTTTTGGGTAAGACCCCCTAATTGTAACAAACTTTTAGTATGTTTAAAATCAGGAAATCAGGAATGACAAAAGTATATATATATATCGGGGCCTTAACAGTAGCTTTAAGGTTAGGGCAAGTGGGAGGTGTTAGCAAACATATGTAAGGGTATGAATATTCCTTTTACAGAAACAATGGGTATGTTTAAGTGGACGGTTGACTTAAAGTTTGGAGACCTAAAATTGGGACTGTTTTGTGTAAAATATGAACGGGATAGTTATTAAACTTAAACAAGTTAAGGACTTGTTAGGGAAGGGTAATGGGGTATTTAGAGCATATAAATGGGGTATTTATATGGGAGTAGGCTAAATGTCCATCATAGGTTGATGAGCCATCTTAGTGATTGGTTCATGTATTGATTGTGTGTTTTTGGTTTGTTAGCTTGTTGCTAGAGCGAGGACTTTTGGAGAAGCTATCAGGTGAGTTTCATAGTCCCATGTTTACTATTGATTTTGACTTCTAAATGGGATGGAAGAGACACTGTGTTGAGTTATTTTCTAAATTGATGTTGTGAATGTTTTTGTGACTTGAGATGGACTTGTGTGTACATTATGTGATTAACTGCAATGTGATTCTTGTTTGTGTATGATTTGGATTGGGATAGGTACATAGCGTGATCGTCTATGGGACCAATGGATAATGACAAGGTAGTGGCCCTGGGATAGGTACATAGTGTGATCATCTATGGTACCATGGTTGTTGGTAAGGCGTGATGCCTTGGAAATTATGGTTGTTGTTAAGGCGTGATGCCTTGGAAATGATGGTTGTTGGTAAGGCGTGATGCCTTGGTAATTGTGGTTGTTGGTAAGGCGTGATGCCTTGGAATTGTGATGATTGATTAATCTTGAATGCTAGTTGTTAATTCATATTTGTAACACATTGTCCATATGTTATTGTGTTGATGGTTGTTATTCACAGCTTTTAACTGGTTTGGCGTTGGAGTCTAAACCTATGACTCTCACCAACTTTATGTTGACGTGTTTTAGTGTCTTTTTCAGGTGAGTATGTGGTTAAGCTTGAGGATAGGAGTGGCTAGATTTGGATGCATTAGGATTGCATATAGAAGGAGATCCCCGTTCCTTCTTAGTTTACCTTTATGTTTTTTTTTGTTTGATAAGTGATACATGTTGGCACCTATATGTTTGTTTGGTTTATTTTTATTGTTTGTCTTGGGTAAGTGGTAAGACTGTTACCTACTTACCTAGACTCCTGCATTGTTGAGGTATTGTCATGACATTTGTGTCGCCATTTTTGACATTATATTTGCATTTAGTTATCTCTATAGACACGCTATTGTTGTGATGATATCCATACGTCGTGCCCCATATTCCGCCATGGTGGGGTGTGACAGACCAGACCAGCGGCTCTTCAACTTGCTAGAGAAGGTCTTCAACCGAGAGTTAAAAAGTAAGACTTGATCACCAACGTGGAACTCTCGGTCCTTAATCCTCGCGTCATGGATGATCTTGGTCTTCTCTTTGTAGATCAGTGAGTTCTCGTGAGCTTCATTCCTCAGTTCGTTGAGCTTGTTGAGTTGAATCTTGCGAAGATCACCGGCTTTGTTGATGTCGAAGTTAGCCCACTTCAAGGCCCAGTACGCCTTATCTTCCAGCTCGATGGGGAGGTGGCATGCTTTCCCGTACACAAGACGATAAGGAGTACAACCGATCGACATCTTATAGGCGGTACGGACGTCCACAAAGCATCGTCAAGCTTATCGGCCCACGCGGCACGATGCTCTCCCATAGTATGCTCCAGAGTTCGCTTCAATCTACGGTTGGAAATCTCGGCTTGACCATTGGTTTGAGGATGATAAGCGGTGGAAAGGCGGTGATTGACACCATACTTAGCCATGACTCTTGCAAATTGATCATTGCAAAAATGAGTCCCGCGGTCATTGATTATAGCACGAGGAACACCGAATCGAGCGAAAAGTTTCTTCAAAAAGTTCACAACCACCCTTGCATCGTTCGTTGGGAGAGCCTTAGCTTCAACCCATTTAGAAACGTAGTCAACAGCTACGAGGATGTACTTGTTCCCTTTGGATGATGGAAATGGCCCCATAAAGTCGATGCCCCATACGTCAAAGATTTCACATTCTTGTATGAAATTTTGAGGCATCTCATCTTTATGTGTGATCTTGCCTTGGTGTTGGCAAGCATCACAATTCTTAACCATATCGTGAGCGTCACGGTAAATGGTGGGCCAATAGAATCCAGAGTCAAACACTTTCTTAGCGGTGTAGTTGGGACCAAAGTGACCATCGGTGGGTCCTTTATGGCAAGCATCAAGGATTCGTAAAGCTGCCGGCCCATCAACACATCGACGAATGATCAGATCAGCACATTGTTTGAAGAGATAAAGGTCATCCCAGAAGTAAGTCTTAACATCTTTAAAGAACTTCTTCTTTTGTTGGGATGTTAACCCTTTGATGAGAATACCACCCGCTAAGTAGTTTGCAAAGTCCGCAAACCACGGGGTGTCATCAAGATTGGAATGAATAGACATTAAGGTCTCAAGGGGAAAAGAGTCATTGATCTCTTGATTCGGATGATCCCCTTGGTAAGGTTCCTCAAGTCTACTCAGAAGATCCGCTGCTAGGTTTTCGGCTCCCTTTTGTCACGAATTTTAATGTTGAATTCTTGAAGGAGCAGAACCCAACGGAGAAGTCTTGGCTTAGAATCTTGCTAAGTTAACAAGTACTTCAACGCGGAATGGTCGGTATAGACAATGGTGGTGGAAAGGACAAGATAGGGGCGGAACTTCTCAAAAGCATACACTACAGCTAAAAGCTCTTTTTCGGTAGTGGTATAATGCAATTGAGCCCCCGTCATTGTCTTGCTAGCATAGTGGATTGGTTGGAAGTGTTTGTTCACTCTTTGGACCAAAACCGCTCCAATAGCAAAGTCGCTAGCATCACACATCAACTCAAAAGGCAGCTCCCAATTAGGGGTAACCAAGACCGGTGCCTTAGTTAGCTTATCCGTAAGAAGATTGAAGGATTCAAGACACTCTTTGGAAAAGATGAAAGGAGTATCTTTTTCCAAGAGGTGGGTCATCGGGCGAGCGATTTTAGAAAAATCTTGAATGAATCGACGATAGAAGCCCGCATGACCGAGGAAAATTCTCACACCCTTCACTGTTGAAGGTGGAGGCAATTTTGCAATAATATCGACTTTAGCACGGTCTACTTCAAGACCGGCTTTGGAGATTTTGTGTCCTAGCACGATGCCTTCTTTTACCATGAAATGGCATTTTTCCCAATTTAGAACAAGGCGAGTGTCTTCACACCGCTTAAGCATACGTTCTAAATTGGCAAGGCAAGCAGAGAAAGAATCACCATAAACCGAGAAATCCTCCATGAAGACTTCCATAGTTTCTTCAACGATGTCATGGAAGATAGCCATTATACACCTTTGGAAAGTCCCAGGAGCATTGCATTAGCCGAAAGGCATTCTTTTGTAAGCAAATGTTCCGTAAGGACAAGTGAATGTGGTTTTCTCTTGGTCTTTGGGATCGATGGGAATTTGAAAATACCCGGAGAAACCGTCTAAAAAGCAGTAATAGTCATTACCCGCTAGACGTTCAAGCATTTGGTTCATGAAAGGAAGGGGAAAATGATCCTTTCTCGTAGCATCATTGAGTTTGCGATAGTCTATACAAACTCTCCACCCTGTAACGAGACGAGTATGTTAGCCCTATATTTTATATAGTCGAACAAGAATGTAATAGGTCATCTCAGTCGTTAAATGGTCTTGTATTGTAATAGGTTAGTCGGGAAAACCGGGCTTGGACTTTAAGCTAATATTGTATAAGTTAGGGGCGTAAGCCCAAAAGAAAGCCAAGCCCGGCCCTAGATGAAGCCCACAAAGGCCTTAGTGCCGTGGGGTATATAACCCTCTTTCACATGTGAAAGAGGGTGTTGGTTCATTTTACTTTCTCTCTCTAGTAAACATAAACCTTCCAAATCTCTCTTGTTTCTCTCTCTACTTTTCTTCTCTTTCTCTCTCTAAATATCTCTTCTAAATCTTGTGTAATGGATTAAATGGGAACAACATTTGGTATCAGAGCCTATAGTGGATAGGTGATTGAAGATTCGTGTGTGGTGTTCTTGAATTTTCGTGGCCTTTTTTATCTTCATCTCACGTCCAAAACTTCTTTTTTGTGTTTTTTATAGTATTTTTTTGATACAAATCATCTACATACTAGTATTAGTGATTTGGGTATCTTGGTTTTGGCTAAAACACAAATCTTTTGGATCAAAAGTTGCGAAATTTCTTCTTGTTCTTCATTCCGAAATTCTAGCAGAAACTTCCATCGGAAAGTACAAATTGTACTTGGGCTTCCATCGCAATAACCTTACCATCGGAAAGGGTTTGGTTCTACATTGCGATCGTTGGATTTTATTACTTATTCCGATCTGGCATTCCGATCGTACTTTGCGATCTGAGATTCCGACGGGTATAAGGAAGGTTTTTAAGTCGTTACTCTGCTTAAATTTTGTCAGCTACTTTGCGATCTGAGCATTGCGATCTGAGTATTCCGATAGACTTTGCGATCTGAGTATTCCGATAGACTTTGCGATCTGAGTATTCCGATAGACTTTGCGATCTGAGTATTCCGACAGGCTTTGCGATCTGAACATTCCGATCTGAACATTGCGACAGTGCATTGTGATAGAACATTCCGATCTGAACATTGCGATAGAACATTCCGATCTGAACATTCCGATGGACATTTCGATGGATATTTTGTTTGAGTAATTTTTAGACTTAGCCACTACCTAGACTAGTTTCGGAACGTAGTTTACACGAAGATTTTTTTTTTTAAAAAAAAAAAAAAAAAAAAAAAAGAGTTAAAATTTTTAGGTCAGGTAAAATCAAATTTTTTCCCTACTAGTTTTTGGCTATTTCTAACTCAAATTCAAAATTTGGCGATACAAAATTTTTCGGCTTACCGTTTTGTCAGACTGAGGAATTTATTGTCGGACTGAGAAAAAAATTTTGAATTTTCGGAATTTCAATTTTAACCACACATCATCACAACAAATCCACTAAGATCTGCAATTCATCCACAAGTATTCACCATGTCTAACAACAACATCAACATTGCAACTGCTAATCAAATTCGTTTGGAACAAGGTGGCAACGGTAACCCACCTGTGCTCACTGCCGGTTGCTACGTTCAATGGAGATCTCGCTTTCTCAGATTTCTCGATGGAAAAGAAAACCGAACTGCTCTTCGTCACTGCCTTGAGAATCCACCTCCAGTTTTTGAATTCAAACCAATTACAACACAGGCAGAGGATGGTACTTCATCAACTATACGAGCTATGGAGGATTTTGACACATGTTCTGCTGAGAAAAAGAAACTCCTCCAAGCTGAAGCTGATGGAGTAAACTTCATACTCACTGGAATTGATAACGATATCTATTCCACAGTTGATGCATGTCCTAATGCTATGGAAATGTGGAATGCAATTCATCGATTGAAGCAAGGTGAGTCAATCAATGTTCAAGATCTCGAGACTAATCTACTTTGGGAGTTTGGAAATTTCACATCTGAAGATGGTGAATCCGTTGACTCATATTACTCGAGATTCTACAAAATGATGAATGAGCTTGTCAGAAATCAGTGCACCATCTCCAATCATCATCCCAATGTTCAGTTTCAACTTCAACTCAAACCGGAATGGCAAATGTTTGTGACTTTGGTCAAACAAAGGGAGGATATCAAGACTATATCTTACCACAAACTTTATGATATCTTGAAACAACATCAGAATGAAGTAAATGAACTAAGGGCTGAAAAGGCAGAACGGTCTGCTAATTCTATTGCTTTTGTGGCTGCTACTTCAACAAAACCCGTTCCCCGTCAACAACCACCTACTCATTCCTCAAAGTCATCAAGCTCATCCACCAAACCTCTAGTTGTTGCTAAACACAAAGCAAAAGCAAATGTCCCCACTCCACCTCCAAAGTATGACACCGAGTCAGATGGAGACAGTGATGATGAACAATCTTCAAGGGACAAGAAGATTGAACAACTCATGTCTTTACTCACCACAACTTATAAGAAGATCTACAAACCTACCAACAACAACCTCAGATCATCATCCAATGCTAGATATAAGGAAGTTGATCATGCACCTAGGTATGATCGTGATGCTAGGTATGATAATCAGAGGATGCTGAATCAAGTTGGGGCTAGAGATACTGTAGGCACTCCGGTGGTGCAGAAGACTGGGATTCAATGCTTCAACTGCAAGGGATTTGGGCACATGGCTAGGGAATGTAAGAAGCCAAAACGGGTTAAGGATTCGGGATATCACAAGGAAAAGATGTTGCTGTGCAAGAAAGAAGAAGCAGGAATTCCACTCACAGCAGATGAAGTTGACTGGCGTGATGACACTGATGATGAAGCCGATGATCAAGAGCTAGAGGCACATTATGTGTACATGGCAAAGATTCAAGAAGTGCTTCCAGAGACTGCTGATACTTCTGGACCTATCTTTGATACTGAGCCAATTGAAAAGGTACCAACGAATGATAACTATAATGTGTTTGCTAATGAACGACGGCATCCTGAGCAACCCGAAAGCATCAATGACAAATATGTAATGGACACGGAGGATAGCAATATCTCTACGGATTCACAACATATGTGTAATGATGACGGAAAAGCTGTTCAGGATACTGACTCGGATGAGGACCGTGATTTGCTTGCGTCTATTATTAATTCTTTAAAACGTGAAATTGATGAAAACAAAGAAGCTAATAAACGTTTGAAGCAAGCAAACACATCCTTAGCCGAGGAGATAGACAGGCTTAAAGAGTGTGATTATGTAAAAGAAGCTGATCGACGGGTTGCAATAGCTAATGGTTTGGTATATGAACGTAAGGTGCTCAACGAACAATATTGTTCTGAAGTAACACACGAAATTCATATGTCAAAACAGAAGATATCGGAACTTGAAGAACAACTGCTGCTACATAAACTCCAAATCACTGAATTAGAGTCGATTAACAAAGAACAAACTGAGCTTTATAAAACTCGTGAAGAAAAGGATATTGAAAAAATTCTTGCTTTGGAAAAGAGAGTCGACACGTTAAACAACATTGTTTACAAAACGGGTCAGTCTATTCAAACTATGAATATGCTCAATAGAAATATGAAAACGAGTTTTGTCAAGCCTGAATATCTCAAGAAAGCTCAAAGTACCAAGCCTGCTCTTTATGATATCGGTTGTTATGTTGATAATCTTGCTCTTATGCTTTCCCCTGACTGCGACGAAATCATTCGTCAACAAGAAGAAAGTCGATCAAACTTAAGTGATTTAATAAACCTTTCTGATTCTAACAATCATATTAAGTTTGTCCCTCAAAAAGAACTTTCAAAAGAACAAAAGATGTATAATAGTGTTCCACCACCAAGTGATGAACCACAAAAGAAAGTTTCTTTAAAAAGGAGTTTCAAAAAGCAATCAATTTTGTTAGAAAAGCGAATTTTGGATGAAAAACGTAAATGGGATGAGAAAAGCAAAAGTGTTCAGCAATTTGAGTTTATAAAACAAGGGGTTTTAAATTTGTACAAAGGTGTCGTCGACTATGAAAAAGTTTCTAGGGATACCATTTGGAATATTAAACCTAACCCACAAGTAGAAGTCGTCATTCAACAATGTATTGTTCCAACCATTGATGATCTTTCAAAAAATGTGGAAATGTTTTATAATGCTCTCACTAAGGAAATGTTAACTGATTTAAGCTATGTCAAATCTCTTGAAGATGAAGTTGATTTTCTTCAAATTAAATTAAAGACACAAGAACACCAACTTTCTAACGAAATTGATTGACTTTCTAAGGAATATTTTTATGCTGACCATATGAATGCTATACTTGGTGTGTATACCGATCTTGATCAATATTGTCATGTAGCATGTCTTGTGTCAGAATCGGACGCGAAATGTCGCAATCTTGAAGTAGAGCTTTCGAAACAAATTCAGTCATATAACAAACTTTCGAAAAGTTTTTCTCAACTTGAGAAACACTCCATTTCTCTTGAACTTGCTTTACAAAAAGGTGAAAAATCTCATAATCATAAAAAGTGTCAAGAAATGTCAGCTTCTTCGTTTCGTCTACTGAATGAAAAAGATTCCGAAATAAATGATTTGAAAGCTCAGCTAAAAGAAAGGGACATAGCCATAAGTGAGTTACAGAAACTCATTGAGAAATCAAAGGAAAGTCTGTTTTGGGTCAACCATCCGCCGTTCGTCAACCGAATGCGGTTAAATGCCCTAAATCATCTATTTTGGGACAATACCCACAGACTTTGCCTAAGATAGGGAATGATAAGAGCACTAATGTGATAGCACCTGGAATGTATAAGATGAACACTAGGTCCACTCAAACTGGAACAAAGCAGTTACCTCAGAATACTAGGAAAACTAATCAACGTGTGTCTTCTTCTACAGGAGTAAATCCCACTACTAGTGTTAGCGGACCACAGCTTAAGAGCATTAGAGTTGAAGATAGAGTCATGCCTAACAATAGTCAAGGGAAGAAGAATGAAGTAGAAGATCACCGTAGGAATTTTAAGTTTTCTAAGAATAAAACGTCTGTAACTGCATGTAATGACAGTTTAAATGCTAAGACCTCGAATGTTGAATTTGTTTGTGTTGAATGTGGCAAATGTGTTCGTACTTTCAATCATGATGCTTGTGCTCTTAATTATAATTGCGTGAATACTAGAACTAGGAAGCCTATTCGTATGCCCACTAGTACTAGTAAACCCACAATAACTTTGAACCAATCCACTGAGCAACCACTTAAGAAACTAAGTGCGTTAGAATCCACTACTCTACGTAAACAAAGCAGGTTAAAGAAGCTTTATGAGAACATGATTAGGACATGTACACGGGGGTATTCAAGATTTACATCACCCGAATACAAATAGGTACCTAAGACAACCCCCATTCTAATTGGGTCTATGAATGTTAGTTTGCCTTTAGAATCTAGGTCCACTACTATTTTGGAACCCGTTTCTATCAAGGGCTCCCATTTGTCAAATGCTACATTGTCTTCTAATTCTTCTGCAGCTCGTCGAACTCATCCTATTCATAATGGACTCCGGGTGCACAAAGCACATGACGGGCAATCTCAAGCTTCTCATTAACTTTGTGGAGAAGTTTCTGGGTACGGTACGGTTTGGAAATGATCAATTTGCACCGATACTCGGATATGGAGACTTGGTTTAAGGGAATATCACTATAATACGGGTTTATTATGTCGAGGGACTGAATCACAATTTATTCTCGGTTGGTCAATTTTGTGATGCGGATTTGGAAGTGGCTTTTCGGAAATCTACTTGCTATGTTAGAGACTACGATGGGAATGACCTTCTTACAGGTTCTCGTGGTTCTGATCTCTACACAGTAACTCTTCAAGACACATCTTCAACAAATCCAATTTGCTTAATGGCTAAAGCTTCATCATCTCAAGCATGGTTATGGCATCAACGATTGTCACATCTCAACTTTGACACCATCAACTTGCTTTCGAAGAATGATATTGTGACCGGTCTTCCTAAGTTAAAATTCATCAAAGACCATCTTTGTTCTTCTTGTGAGTTGGGGAAAGCAAAACGAAAGTCTTTCAAATCAAAGACTACCCCAAGCTCAAAAGGACGATTGGAACTTCTACACATGGATTTATGTGGTCCCATGCGTGTAGAGAGTATCAACGGGAAAAAGTATATTCTCGTGATTGTTGATGATTACTCTAGATACACATGGACTTTCTTCTTAAGGTCCAAAGATGAAACACCAGAGGTTCTCAAAAACTTTCCCAAGATGATACAACGCAATCTTCAAGCTCAAGTCTTAACCTTAAGAACGGATAGGGGTACTGAATTTTTGAACAAGAACTTGCAATCTTACTTTCAAGAAGAAGGCATCGAACATCAAACGTCTATTGCTCGAACTCCTGAACAAAACGGCGTTGTCGAAAGGCGGAACCGTACTTTGGTTGAGGCTGCTCGAACAATGCTTTCTGCTTCAAAATTACCACTATTCTTCTGGGCTGAAGCAATTGCAACTGCCTGTTATACTCAGAATCGTTCTCTCGTTATCCCTAGACATGAAAAGACACCTTACCACATCATCAATGGCAGGAAACCTACTGTCAAATTCTTTCACGTATTTGGATCTTTATGCTACATTCTTAAAGACGGTGAGAATCTCGACAAGATGAAAGAAAAAGGTGATGCATGTATTTTTGTGGGGTATGCGACATTGTCGAAAGGATATCGGGTCTATAACAAGAGAACAAAGATCATTGTCGAAACAATTCATGTGAACTTTGACGAATTTCCACAAATGGTACTTGATCACAACAGCTCAAGTCCCGCTCCTCAATGTCCAACAATGGCACCTACACACAACAGTTTACGTCCCGTGCAAGAATGTTGTGACAATCCGTCAATTTATGGTCAATATTTTATTCTCCAATATTATTTGAAAATATTATTTTAATGATACAATATGAACTCACTTATTTTTGGGAAGAAATTTGGATTTACGTCTTGGAGTAGCATCGACTACGTCTAAACCGGAGGATTCAACGTTACGTGCTTACGTTTACATACACCGTCTTTGGTGACAGTCCGACATTTCAGAAAATAAATTTGTCCATGAATATTATTTTGGAGTTTAAATTTGTGTTGGTTCATAAACTCACAAATTTACAAGAAGAGATTAGGACTTACGATTTTATTTTAACGTCCTTTACGACTAAACCGGAAACCTTAGGATTACGTATTTACGTTTTCGAACTCCGTTTTTGATGAGACAATTTTTATTGGATTCGTTTTGTGACGTTGATTCATAATTTATAAAAACGTTTTTCGTGAAACGACCCGAGGGCACGCAAATCGAGGAAACTAGAATCGAGGAGTACCCGTAAATAATTGGGGATGAGACAAGTGGGACACTTGTCCCACCCCCAAAACCGGCCAACACTTGCTACCACACACCTATTATGTGTCAAGTTGTAAGCATAAGGCTTACACATGTCCTTAGCTTCAATGTTAAGCTTACCATCTAACTAAACCACTAGCTACACACATACTTCCATTTGTGACATGCAAAAACCACTCAACTCTCTCCCTACACTCTCTCTTTGCCGTCCCATCCTCACCCATAAACACCATTTTCATCAAAAATCAACCATGAAATCCTATGTTATTTCTACATATGTTGAAGCCCTCTTGAAGCTCTCTTGATTGGTGGTGTTTACAACATCTAAGGAGGAGTTTTCATGATGTCTTGAGGCTGATTTTCCACAAGGTTTCTATGAAGAATGGTGGTCATGAAGGTGGTCTCGGTGCATCATAAGTTTCTCCATCCAAAACCATGTCAAACTCATAACCTACATCATCATGGTGGTATAAAGATTGTCCTCCTCAAATTCTTGTTATTTTGATTATGTAAACATGTATTTTATTTCCTATTGTATATATTTATGATGATTATATGATGATAAAAATGTTATGTGGGGATTTGTTGTTGATAAACATGATTAAAAAGGTGAAAAACCATATGAAACAAGGTTAAAATCTTGATTAATTTACATGGCTGTATAAAACAGTAAGTAAACAGGTCATGGACTGATAAAATGATGAAGTAGAATGGATTTACAGTAAGCTATGGGTCTTGTACACATGTGAGAGTTGGCCATGCAACGGAATCAAAATAATGAGTGAGATATGATCAAAACAAGTTTAGGGTATAAATCTGAAGTTACTGTTTTGGAAGATTTTTAGAAAATATTTAGAAGATGATTCAACAGTAGCTATAGAAGAGTTAAATGTAGCACATATCATGTAGTTTATGTGATAAAAATTTGAGCTTCTAATTCATTATAGAACTCTAGATATGTTTATAATTGTGAACATGAAGTTAAAAATCAGATTTTTGGAAATAATGTTTATTATTATTATATAAGCACTCACATTATATATATAAAATGTAAAAATATAAACCCACTAACTTATAAAACTTATTTATATAAATGTATAAAAAGTTAATTAAATGGATAAATTATATAAATGGTGGTAAAATAATATTTATAAGTAATAAAAACTATAAACTTGATTTTTACGACTTTTTCGGCTATCGCCGTGAAATTAACGTTTTTCGTCAAATAAAACTTAGACGACCAAACCCGTCTAATGTAAAGTTTATAAAAGTCATATACTGATGTTTAAGTAACTAATACAAGTAAAAACCGATAAAACCCGAACTATAGGGCATACGGACATTAACAAGTTAAATAAACATAATGGACTAATAAATGGACTAAATAGGATAAAAACTTGTAAAAAGAATCTATTGGGCTTAACCAATTTAGGCCCAACTTGGAAAGTATACATACTGATAATATAGGTACAAAATGGATTAAAATAAGTTAAATAACTTATAATAAGCTTATTGGACTTAAGACACGTAAACGGGTAAAACTAGTAAACTAGTATAAAAGTTATCGACATATAACTCTAAAATGAGTAAACAAGAATATGTAAACCCACTTGATCATCATATATATATATAATCATCATATGTATACATAATTGATATTTTATAAAGTCATTGGACAAACGTCTAAGACCGAGTATTATTTGTCTAGGTTTCCGTGATTGAAGCACGTACCGTACGTCCGAATTGCCGATAACCTGCCTTCCCACATCAACTTGAGTTCATAGCCTCGCACTCTTTTAAATGTTTTTATAAATGTTTTATAAACCCGCGAGGGAGATAACATGTTAGTTTTTATAAAATAGGACACCATTTGTCCCAATTGTTTGTTTATTGATTTGGACCCGAATGATTGAATGACCCGATTGTATGACCCGATAAATGATTAAAGGACCCGATAGATGAAATTAAATGGATTATTAAAGTTAGGTTATGTCACTAAAAGTCCCATTAGCATGAATTGTGAACTACCGGGATTTGGTAGACGCTTATGCATTTAATAGTACTATTTGGGGACGATCACCCCAGTTCGCGCCTTGACGGTTGATCCCCGTCGTGCCACATTGATTGGTAAGCGAATTTATGTATGAGAAGATTTCCATAGCGTGACCTTTGTGACGACACGCTACTTTAGATGGGCAAAATTGGTATCGGGTTAGCTACCCGTTGTTGGTTTAGTAAGATAACAATGTCATGCGGCTTATAATAATCCGAATTAACGAAATACTAATAGACGCTCCGAATTACGATGTATTGCCTGACTAGCAATACAGGGTCATACTATTGATATTATGTTTGTATTTTGGTTTTCATAACCATATTCATATAACGGTTTTTATTTGATTTTATACAACGTCATAAGACATGTTGTATGATGTTTTTACGACATTGGCTCGTATAATGATTTTTACGGCAAATGCCTATATTATGATTTTCGATAAGGATTTGTATAAAATGACTTTGGCTATTTTATGGCCTAATAAAATGATTTGTACAAGATGATTTTCAGTAATAATTTTATACTGATATTATATTGATGGATTTTATTAAGCTCTATGAATTCACTCGGCGTTATCGCTGACCTTTTCTCTTAACATGTTTTATCTCAGGTACTTGAAGGTAATTCTCGGGAAGACGACAAGAATTCATGGCCCGCACCTAAACCATATTTTCCATTCAAATACTTTGTAAAAACTTTGTATGAAATGTAATAACTTGGGACCGATGCAACTTTGATATTTATGAATGGAAATGATTTATTATTAAACAACGCGATTTTTATGCGTTGTCTATGATGTGAGTAAAGTGCTATCCCGTAACACCAATTAGTCTTCCGCTGTACTGAGTTGTATAAATTTGGGGGTGTTACAGTTTGGTACCAGAGCTCTCGTTATAGAGAACGAAAGATTTTTAAAACCAAGGTTTTGAATAAAACATTTCAAAATCTTTTAACTATAAACATTTTTCTAAAAATGTCTAAAAATCTTTTGACTATAACGGTGCCGAAGAATTCCCGAGTTACCGACAAGGCCAAGACTGAGAAGTGTTATTTTAATATATATATAACTTGGATTATATATAGATATATATGATGTAATTTTATTACATGATTGTTTGATGATTATTTTGATATTTATACGATGTATTTATACGACGTAGATTGTCACAAGTAACCCTAAATCCCCTAGTAAATTAATCGAAGCTATTCTCGTAGGAATTCTAGCTATCCTAGATCTAAACCAAGTTGTGGATGTTTATGATCCCAACAAATGGTTGATATTCGTAGAAATGTAGATATTAGTTGATTGCGTTATTGAAAAAGAATTGGCGAGATTAAATCTGATATCGATGTCATGACGATCTTTTCTTATAGAGTGGAGTTTGACAAAACGTTACCACCTAGAAAGATGTCATCTGATTCGTTGTCATCCAATTCTTAGATCTGAAATCGAAAGGGTGAATGTTGCACTTGAGGCTGTTATTGGAACCATTACCCAAAAGCCTCATGCCACTAATACCTTTCCGAGAAGTCTAGTTGAATGATCAAGTCATTTCATACTAGTGACTCATTTGATAATTATTGATAAAGGAGATATAGGATTGGAAATTAAGTGTTGTTCATATTGAACTATTATTGCCTTTACAAGGCCGAAGAATAAGGTTGTAAGTATTGGATAATGAGGTAGGATATCGAATTGAGTATAAAAATTGGTTGAAACTTGAATAAATAAATTAAAATTTAACCTGTATGGAATATGAGATTGTTAATAGAAGTCGTTAAGTTTTGCGATTGAATTATGAGGTTTTAAATGATTATTGATTCGTGTTAAGGGTTGTTCCTAGGCCATTGTCCACTAATGAGGATGCCCAGCGTCCAAGAAATTAATTGAAGAAATCTTCTTCTGAATTGAGACCGATGGATCTTCTGGGACATGTGGAACACCTAATGACTCTTGTAGATTAGTATTCATTGTGGTATCTTTTAAAAATAATCCCTAACTTAACTGTGACATCAGTTGGTAGGATGAGTTCTGAGAATTGTATGACATAGTGACACGTAATGTGTTACGGTACAATTTTGACTTGTTTGTGATTAATGAAAAAGACTACCTTTGATTGCTAAATTCTACATGTATCGATGTTATCTATCTTTTATTGCTTCTTTCTAATGTTCGCATTAGTGATGCAACCATTGAGCAAGTACTCATCTTGAATCGAGTTACATTGTGAATTATTCTTCCTGAGTGCCATCGAGGTCATGAACCTCATGATTATTTGGCTAAGCTCATTTCCTATCATATCGTAGTCAGTTCTTGGTGAACAACTTTTCATCACTCTTTTGCAGATCACTAATTGTTTTTATAAGTTAAAACAGTATCATTTGAGAAAAATTGAATTTTCATCACTAAGAGGATTATTCAAAGTGAGATTTATAAGTGATTGTTATCGAAATGAAGTTGTTTATAAAACACCTTGGAAAACTTAATTGTTTTCATAACAAAGAAAATCTTTGTAAACTTATTTTTGATTCTTATTTAAGAATTAAGCATGAAAATGTTTTTGATATATATACATGATGATAAAATTTTGACGAACTGAGTATTGCATCGTTAATCTTGAAATTGTATATAGTTGCGCGCCTACATACAATTTGGAATGGACTATGCAAGACTGATTAGTAGTCACCATAAAACTAATGAATAAACACTACATTTTCTTTGAAGTTGTGAAAGATTAAATTTTATGAGATCTGCAAGAAGTGAAAAATAGGGACATAGTGTTAGGGACACCTACATATGTGCCTGTAGCATCTATTCTTCTAAGTCGAATTTACTCATCTATGGAAATTGTCTTATTTGACAATTGACAATTCTTTCTTGACCAATTCTCCCGTAGTGAGATTCTTAGGAAAAGTATCTGATTACCGAGTGTTGATACCCGACTGGATGTATTGACGTTCTTATCATTTCTTATGATTTGATTTCATTTGAATGACCTGGGTAACGATCCGAGGAGCTTTCGAATGCGTACTCAAATTATGAAAACATGGAATATACTCATATTCGTTAAATGTTTTCGTCTGTATCTGATTTGAAATTCTCTCGCGTAGATTATGCGTTGACCTTACTCTTTAGATAATAGTTATGTCTCCTAATATCCCTGAATTTGTGAAGGATTATGAGTTATTATTAGTCTTTTGAGAAGTTCACATCTTATCAACGGCAATGAAACTGGAAAGTTGATAAAGCTAGTAGAATGGATTGATTGATTATGACATGACGATATTGTCTTAATTGATGGGAACTCGAATAGAATTCCCTAAATGATAAGATGTTGATTATCAAAAGTGATCTAAATAATTCTTGATGGATGATCATATCCTGTATTAAGACTTGAAATATTACCATGAATGGTTGTGAATTAGTTATAGATATTGTAATCTAGAAGAACCTAATATGTAATTATTAAAAGATGTTTATGATATCTGAAACTTTAGGAGGTATTTGTTGATGAATTACCTAGACTTTCGCCATTAAGGCAAGTTGAAATTGGTATTGATTAT
Source organism: Glebionis coronaria (assembly GCA_025667525.1). Taxonomy (NCBI): domain Eukaryota; kingdom Viridiplantae; phylum Streptophyta; class Magnoliopsida; order Asterales; family Asteraceae; genus Glebionis; species Glebionis coronaria. The sequence continues at coordinate 664,298 of JANFOE010001321.1, forward strand.
ATTTCCGGTGCTGCACCTGTGGCTTGTGCACTGTACGTCAGCACCATCTAAATTAAAGGAATTACCGTACAACTGAGAGAGTTGTCAGAGAAAGATTTTATTATACCAAGCCTGTCATCCTGAAGAGCTATGGTGTTATCTTTCCTTATATTTATAGATTACTGTGACTGAGTAAATTGACAATCGAAAACGATATCCATAACTCGAAATGGAAGAATTGTTCGATCATTTACAAGGTTCTAGCTAATTTGATCCATAGCATGGTTATCATCAACTTCGCATCTGCGAAAGAGATTATTTATTCCAATCACTACATCCGGTACTTGTAATGAACATTATGAGTTTCACGTGATGTCGTTTGGACTGACCAGTGCACATGTAGCATTCATAAATTTGGTGAATCACGTGTGTAGGCTGTAATTTGATAAATTCATGCTTGTGATCATTAAGGATCATTTGTTTGTTTATAAGAATAAGAATGAGTTAATAATTATTTATAGATTGTCCTAAATTGGCCGAACAATGAAAACATGTACCTTAAATATTTAACATAAGACTTAAGACTTAATTCTTTACATAATTTAACCATGTGATTAATAGATAATGGAAGCTATATTGACTTTTCAAAGTTTAGAACCATTAACGCTTAGGGATTAAAAACTTAATCCTTTACATAAAATGACCGTTGGATTAATAATGGTAAGATGTATGCATATAGACTCTTCAAAAATTAAGAGCCCTTTTAAGACTATTGGATTTTACCAAAAAGAAATGGAAATATATTTTGACAAATGTTTTAACAAAGGATTTTGAGGGATTATTCCCTTATACACAAACCATTTAACTAAACTTCTGTTTAGGGGTAAATGTTTGTGTATACCTCAAGATAACTTAAGAAGGATTGAGTAAAACCATTTATACCATAACCTGAAAACTTAAAACGACAATTTTTGCTTTTCAACTAAGAAAACTCTGACCAAAGTATAGACAAAGGTTTTTCGAACATTTACGAATCTTATTTTCGATAATTCAACAAAAATCTTGTTAATTAAATTCAAATTTATTTTGAACATTTTATATAATTGGTCGAACTAAGAAATTTAAAATCTTTACGTTTACGTTTCATAAAAATTAACTAATAATTATTTAATTAATTATAATAATTATCGAAGCTTTAGACGACGGATTGAGTAAAACGGATAAAGATAATAGTAAAGACGAAACTAAAAGATAGAAGATATAAAGAAAGAATTTTGAATAAATACGGCTAAGATATTTATTTCATCAGGAAAGTGAAAGTAATTACTGACGCATAATATAGAAAGAATATCTGTGTGAATTATGGACATGATAATTATATCATCATGAGAAGTGAATATAGATACCGACGCATTATGTAGAAAAGATAAAGAACCAGTTAGGACATGTTCCTTAATAATAAAGGTGCAAAATAAATTGCCGAGCAATATAAAAATAAACGATGTTTGTAAGAAGGATAATATAAATAATAAAAAGGGGTTCGCGGATAATGTGAACCATTAAAATTGAGAAGCCGATAGCGTTAAATGTTTTAAAGGCCACTTGTGATTGCCTAAATGTGGAGATTTTGAGATATAGTTATATTGGAATCTTGTAAGTATAAGTATTCTATTTATGTCATTTCTGACTAGAAGTATCTTTGTCTGAAGAAGTTGTACTGATGGCAAATATGAAGGCAGAGATCGCCTCATACATTAGTAAACGTCTAGCTATTGCAAAGGTCATCATCTGAATTTGATTCGATTTGGGTCATCGTCGACAGACTGACCAAATCTGCTAATATCATTCCTGTTAATGATAAATGCAAAAGAGTTATGTAAACATAGTGTGCCTGTATCGAACATCTATATCAAGATCCTCGCTTCGCAACGAATTTCTAGAGATTTGCTCAGAAGTCATTGAGAACGAACCTTGATGAGAGTACTATGTACCACCCCAAATCGAAGGGACGAGGTAAAGTAACGATACAAGGTAATATAATTGTTGTTTTGTGTTTGAATGATTGACCTTTGGTAATGAACCGTATAATCGTTTTCCTTTGAAGAGATTATCATTGATAATTATCGTATTAGGATCGAGATCTAATCTTGTTAGGATCTAAATCTTAGAGCATCTGTAAGCAAGAGTTGAGATGAAGACACCCGACATACATCCGTTGTGAGTTGGACATGTCTTTTAGGCTTAAGGTTTCCTATGATGGTGAACCTATCCTTGCAAAATACCCGACCCGCGAGATCTGAAATGATTGTTGAAATTAGGATTTGATTATTGACAGCCGGTAGTAGGCAAGAGGTTATGTGAATATGAAATGTAGATCTTGAAGTACCAAATGGGTAGCGAAGTTATGCCACAATTTTTAACCTTGGAAAATGAATTCATGATCTGACAAATCATGGGAAATAAGTCCCCGTTGTTTGGGACCACTAAGATGATGTAAAAGTTGGGATTGAAAGGCATACAAGCTGGATCTACCCTAGGACTTCAAGAACTGCGTGAATTATGTTTCGTAAATCGAACTTGATGGAATATCTATCAAGTGAAAATCTGATTATTCTTAGTAGAGCTTAGATCGGCGAAAAGTTGCATTCATCAAAAACCCGTGAACATCATGGATAGAGAAAGTAAGTCAACATTAAGCCTGATCTTATTCCCGTAGTTATGTTTGATGAAACTCGCGTATTATAATGAATTACACTTGTGAGAAAAGACCGAATGTGGAGGAAATACCCACATGGCTTTAACTCTATAAGAAGCGAGTAGTAAGGTAAGATGATCTTTGAGGACAAAGATCCTGTTTAGGGGTAAATGCTATGACAATCCGTCAATTTATGGTCAATATTTTATTCTCCAATATTATTTGAAAATATTATTTTAATGATACAATATGAACTCACTTATTTTTGGGAAGAAATTTGGATTTACGTCTTGGAGTAGCATCGACTACGTCTAAACCGGAGGATTCAACGTTACGTGCTTACGTTTACATACACCGTCTTTGGTGACAGTCCGACATTTCAGAAAATAAATTTGTCCATGAATATTATTTTGGATTTTAAATTTGTGTTGGTTCATAAACTCACAAATTTACAAGAAGAGATTAGGACTTACGATTTTATTTTAACGTCCTTTACGACTAAACCGGAAACCTTAGGATTACGTATTTACGTTTTCGAACTCCGTTTTTGATGAGACAATTTTTATTGGATTCGTTTTGTGACGTTGATTCATAATTTATAAAAACGTTTTTCGTAAAACGACCCGAGGGCACGCAAATCGAGGAAACTAGAATCGAGGAGTACCCGTAAATAATTGGGGATGAGACAAGTGGGACACTTGTCCCACCCCCAAAACCGGCCAACACTTGCTACCACACACCTATTATGTGTCAAGTTGTAAGCATAAGGCTTACACATGTCCTTAGCTTCAATGTTAAGCTTACCATCTAACTAAACCACTAGCTACACACATACTTCCATTTGTGACATGCAAAAACCACTCAACTCTCTCCCTACACTCTCTCTTTGCCGTCCCATCCTCACCCATAAACACCATTTTCATCAAAAATCAACCATGAAATCCTATGTTATTTCTACATATGTTGAAGCCCTCTTGAAGCTCTCTTGATTGGTTGTGTTTATAACATCCAAGGAGGAGTTTTCATGATGTCTTGAGGCTGATTTTCCACAAGGTTTCTATGAAGAATGGTGGTCATGAAGGTGGTCTTGGTGCATCATAAGTTTCTCCATCCAAAACCATGTCAAACTCATAACCTACATCATCATGGTGGTATAAAGATTGTCCTCCTCAACTTCTTGTTATTTTGATTATGTAAACATGTATTTTATTTCCTATTGTATATATTTATGATGATTATATGATGATAAAAATGTTATGTGGGGATTTGTTGTTGATAAACATGATTAAAAAGGTGAAAAACCATATGAAACAAGGTTAAAATCTTGATTAATTTACATGGCTGTATAAAACAGTAAGTAAACAGGTCATGGACTGATAAAATGATGAAGTAGAATGGATTTACAGTAAGCTATGGGTCTTGTACACATGTGAGAGTTGGCCATGCAATGGAATCAAAATAATGAGTGCGATATGATCAAAACAAGTTTAGGGTATAAATCTGAAGTTACTGTTTTGGACGATTTTTAGAAAATATTTAGAAGATGATTCAACAGTAGCTATAAGAGTTAAATGTAGCACATATCATGTAGTTTATGTGATAAAAATTTGAGTTTCTAATTCCTTATAGAACTCTAGATATGTTAAAAATGGTGAACATGAAGTTAAAAATCAGATTTTTGGAAATAATGTTTATTATTATTATATAAGCACTCACATTATATATATAAAATGTAAAAATATAAACCCACTAACTTATAAAACTTATTTATATAAATGTATAAAAAGTTAATTAAATGGGTAAATTATATAAATGGTGGTAAAATAATATTTATAAGTAATAAAAACTATAAACTTGATTTTTACGACTTTTTCGGCTATCGCCGTGAAATTAACGTTTTTCGTCAAATAAAACTTAGACGACCAAACCCGTCTAATGTAAAGTTTATAAAAGTAATATACTGATGTTTAAGTAACTAATACAAGTAAAAACCGATAAAACCCGAACTATAGGGCATACGGACATTAACAAGTTAAATAAACATAATGGACTAATAAATGGACTAAATAGGATAAAAACTTGTAAAAAGAATCTATTGGGCTTAACCCATTTAGGCCCAACTTGGAAAGTATACATACTGATAATATAGGTACAAAATGGATTAAAATAAGTTAAATAACTTATAATAAGCTTATTGGACTTAAGACACGTAAACGGGTAAAACTAGTAAACTAGTATAAAAGTTATCGACATATAACTCTAAAATGAGTAAACAAGAATATGTAAACCCACTTGATCATCATATATATATATAATCATCATATGTATATATAACTGATATTTTATACAGTCATTGGACAAACGTCTAAGACCGAGTATTATTTGTCTAGGTTTCCGTGATTGAAGCACGTACCGTACGTCCGAATTGCCGATAACCTGCCTTCCCACATCAACGTGAGTTCATAGCCTCGCACTCTTTTAAATGTTTTTATAAATGTTTTATAAACCCGCGAGGGAGATAACATGTTAGTTTTTATAAAATAGGACACCATTTGTCCCAATTGTTTGTTTATTGATTTGGACCCGAATGATTGAATGACCCGATTGTATGACCCGATAAATGATTAAAGGACCCGATAGATGAAATTAAATGGATTATTAAAGTTAGGTTATGTCACTAAAAGTCCCATTAGCATGAATTGTGAACTACCGGGATTTGGTAGACGCTTATGCATTTAATAGTACTATTTGGGGACGATCACCCCAGTTCGCGCCTTGACGGTTGATCCCCGTCGTGCCACATTGATTGGTAAGCGAATTTATGTATGAGAAGATTTCCATAGCGTGACCTTTGTGACGACACGCTACTTTAGATGGGCAAAATTGGTATCGGGTTAGCTACCCGTTGTTGGTTTAGTAAGGTAACAATGTCATGCGGCTTATAATAATCCGAATTAACGAAATACTAATAGACGCTCCGAATTACGATGTATTGCCTGACTAGCAATACAGGGTCATACTATTGATATTATGTTTGTATTTTGGTTTTCATAACCATATTCATATAACGGTTTTTATTTGATTTTATACAACGTCATAAGACATGTTGTATGATGTTTTTACGACATTGGCTCGTATAATGATTTTTACGGCAAATGCCTATATTATGATTTTCGATAAGGATTTGTATAAAATGACTTTGGCTGTTTTATGGCCTATTAAAATGATTTGTACAAGATGATTTTCAGTAATAATTTTATACTGATATTATATTGATGGATTTTATTAAGCTCTATGAATTCACTCGGCGTTATCGCTGACCTTTTCTCTTAACATGTTTTATCTCAGGTACTTGAAGGTAATTCTCGGGAAGACGACAAGAATTCATGGCCCGCACCTAAACCATATTTTCCATTCAAATACTTTGTAAAAACTTTGTATGAAATGTAATGACTTGGGACCGATGCAACTTTGATATTTATGAATGGAAATGATTTATTATTAAACAACGCGATTTTTATGCGTTGTCTATGATGTGAGTAAAGTGCTATCCCGTAACACCAACTAGTCTTCCGCTGTACTAAGTTGTATAAATTTGGGGGTGTTACAAATGTCAACAAAGTACTCCTACAGCAGACTCAACGGATACGACACATATGAATGAGTTGGTTGATTTATATGATCCAATGTTTGATGAATATTACTATGGAAACAATCAAGTTGTGTCAAAGCCTTCCGCTGTCAATACTACTGATGCACCTGAACAAAATCAACAAGACACAATTGCTTCTACTTCAGCAACCGTTGCTCAAGAGAATATTCCATTAGATACTCAACAAACTCCAGAAACAGTCATACAACCAACACCACCAACTGTCAATGCTGAAGGAGGTAACAACAATCAAGCAATCGATGCACAACCTGACGATGAAGAATTTATCAATCCGTTCAGTACACCGGTACACAAAGTCGGAGAGTCTTCTACTCAACATGTTGATCCGTCCAACATGCATACATTCTACCAACCATATCCATCCACTCACCATTGGACACGTGATCATCCATTGGAGCAAGTCACTGGAAATCCTTCACAACCGGTTCGAACACGCAGACAACTCGAAACCGATGGCGATGTGTGTATGTATGCACTCACCGTGAGTTCAACTGTACCTACAAACATCAAACAAGCCATGACTGATCATGTGTGGATTGAATCAATGCAAGACGAAATTCATCAGTTTGAACGCCTAAATGTTTGGGAACTTGTTGACCGACCCTATGGAATGTCAATTTTAGATTTCAAATGGATCTAGAAAAACAAACTGGATGAAGAACAAACCATCATCAAAAACAAATCTCGTCTTGTGGTTAAGGGGTATCGTCAACAAGAAGGGATAGATTTCGATGAATCATTCGCTCCAGTTGCTCGTTTGGAAGCTTTCAGGATATTCCTTGCTTATGCTGCACATAAGGGCTTCACGGTTTTTCAGATGGACGTCAAAACAGCTTTTCTCAACGGTCATTTGAAGGAAGAAGTGTATGTGAATCAGCCGGAAGGATTCGTCGATCCTCATCATCCTGACAAAGTCTATCGTCACAAGAAGGCTGTATATGGACTTAAACAAGCTCCAAGGGCATGGTACGAAGAACTTTCAAACTTCTTGGTGTCCAAAGGATTCTCCAAAGGTTCTATTGACCCTACTCTGTTTACTAATAAATATGGGGATGACATAATGCTGGTGCAAGTTTATGTTGATGACATTATTTTTGGTTCTACGAACCCAAAACTTTCAAAACGCTTTGAAAAATTAATGCACAACAGATTTGAAATGTCAATGATGGGGGAGCTAAAATTCTTTTTAGGCCTCCAGATTCATCAATCCCCATGTGGTATCTTCATTAACCAAGCTAAGTATGCTCAAGAGATACTTAAAAAGCATGGTATGACCTCATGTTCTCGCGTTGGTACACCATTGTCGACCACATCCCTAGACGCTGACTTGTACTCATATCCCGTAGATCAAACGTGATATCGCAGTATGATCGGGTCACTTATGTACCTTACAACCAGCAGGTCTGATATTCATCATGCCACATGCTATTGTGCACGATATCAAGCCAGACCTACTCAAAAACACCTCAAAGAGGTTAAACGGATCTTTCGGTACCTTAAGAATACCATTCACATGGGACTCTGGTATCCGAGGGAAACCGGTTTTCATCTAACGGCTTTTTCATATTCTGATCACGCAGGTTGTCTTGATAGTCGTAAAAGCACTTCTGGTAGCATATAATTTCTAGGGGAAGACAAGCTTGTCAGCTGGTCGTCAAAGAAGCAGGATTGCACTTCGCTCTCATCAGCTGAAGCAGAATATGTGGCTCTATCCGCGTGTTGTGCTCAAGTCCTCTGGATGAGAACTCAACTCACGGATTATGGCTTCCACTTTGATAAAATACCTATGTATTGTGACTCAAAGTTGGCCATAGTCATATCTTGCAATCCGGTTCAGCACTCCCGCACCAAGCACATCGATGTCAGATATCACTTCATCAAGGAACAAGTGGAACGCGGCATCGTGGAATTATACTTTGTCAGAACTGAGTACCAGCTGGCAGACTTGTTTACAAAAGCTCTATCGAAAGATAGGTTTGCGTATCTCGTTGGCCGTCTTGGTATGAAGTATATGACTCCCGAAGACTTGGAGGTTTTGGCAAATGAAGCTGCTTGATTTTTCTCTCATAATGACTTCTAGGCGCATCACAGCTTAGAACTCGGACCTCAACTAAGGAAAGTTTATCTCGGACGATAACCTATCCTTCTCAACGAGAAATTCATATTTCTCGGTCATGAGCCTCTCATAAAAACATTCAAAGTCTTTAAGTTCATGAAAAACGATTTCTAAGTAAATGTCAGCTTAGAACTCGAACTTCAACTTAAGGAAAGTTTATCACGGATGATAACTTATCCTTCACAACGGGAAATTTATTTTTCTCGGTCATGAGCTTGTCACAAAACAACAAAGTTTTGAGCTCATGAAAAACGGACCCGAAAGGGGAAGTGTACGTTTCAGTGCGCTTTCCCTAATCAATAGAAGAGAAGTCTTCTATCCTGATTATTTTAAAACCGTTGAACATAATTTTTCAAGAATTTCTCAAAAGGTTTTTCTAAATCTTTCAAAATTGTGTGTTCAACACTCCCTTCCTCATAAGTGGTTTTTATATCTCAAAATTTTGATCAATTTTTGAGGGGGAGCGTTTTAAAATCAAGCCTTTTAATGTTGTTGGGTACATCTCTAAAATTGTCATATTTTATGTATCCAACACATTCTGAAAATGATAATAAATCTGTCATATATATATTATCGGTAAAGGCATCTCAACTCCGTACCTCAACATATTTTGTGGTGTCGTTTTTTCTAAAATTTTGTCAAATTTTGTCTTAAGACACACATATATTGTTGAGGGGGAGCGACCCGACTGAAAATGTTCCATGCTTCATTCGTGCACACATGCTTCTCTCCCAATCGGTTTTCAGAAATTGTCATATTTTAATCAATAAGTATCTCTAATATGATGTTTTTATATTAGAGATAGGGGAGAAAATGTGATTAAAATGTAATATATCGCAACATGTGATCTTAAAGACTCAAGTGCAACTCTTTCCTTCACATGCCAAACTATTTCGTATATCGATGCATGTGTATAGGGGGAGCTTTTCGGAAATGAAAAACTTTCAAGTGTTAAAAGTTTTGATTTTTATCAAACACTTTGAATGGTTTTCAATGGTTTTATGGTTACGATCTATACCCAAAACAACCTACTATCCACGACGGAACGATGGAGTCAAAAGGTGGTTTAGGATAGGAAACTAAGTCCTATGATCCAACCAGAACCGGAGGGATCTACCCAAGGACATTCCATAGCTAGAAATAGTTGTCCTTAGGAAAGATGGAGTGGAATGAAGCTGAATGCGGACCAAGTACTTAAGTTAGCACTGGAATAATCACAACAAGGTGCTAATGATGACGTATTGGTAAGCATTGAAGGAGTTGAATATTCTATGCAACTTACGCAGAAACCGGGTCAATACATCTATTGAAGACAAGTCATCATGGACCCAGTGATGCGATGCACAACCCTTCCTCAGCCATTCGAGTTTCTCTCAAAAGAAACTTGTCTCATTGTCACGGAGATCAACACGTATCTATTGACTTTCTCACTCCGAGTCAGTTAATATTGAAAAGGTGGCAGTCTGCTCCAGCCTCCGATTACCAAAGTGCACTTATTGAGTCTAGAGCCAAACGAGATCAATTTATCATCTCATTAGGACAAAATCGAGTCCTACGCATTATCCTTGTGATATTGCCAGAACATCTGAGTGATACGATTCACAATGAAGATGGAAATCCTGCTTGAGCCAACATCAAACAAGCTCATGGTAGGTAACTTGTGCGATTCTACACGAATCAAACTTGTGAGAACTGGAAAGCAACTAAGTTTGGATTCTTAATTGATTCAAACTTGATTCCAGGTTTCTTCACAAAATCCATGTGATCTTGCCAGAACATTCAGAGCGACACTCATTAGTGTTCACAGTGACGAATGGAAATCCTTCCAGTGTCAACATCAAACAGCACTGCGGTAGGTAACTCGCAAGATTCTCTATGAATCAAGCTTGTGACAAACTGGAAAGCAACAATGGTGCGATTCTTTTAGAATCAAACTTGTTCCAGGAAATCTGAATTGACGACTCTAGTCAGACGGATAATTTATCCTTATGATTTACTCTTTACGTTCGCAGTCTGCTTTGAGACGGTCGAGTAAAGAGAACTGGCTACTACCGCCGGGAAACCCTGTCAAGGAGGTTCTTAATCGAATCTACCTGATCACAGGTACGGTATTTAATACCGTTTAACGGTCTTCACCGACCGGAGGTAAAACGCTACCGAGTTAGGGTGAAATGTTCAAAGCCATTTCATCCGTGTCTATATATGTTGCTATATATCAAGAAGGTGGCGTAGCTGTGTAACCGGATGTCGATTCAGAAGTCACAAGAGCACAAGATAGCGATAATCAAGATACCTAAGAATGTAAGAATGTAATAGGTCATCTTAGTCACAAGGAGCACAAATGAAGATCTCAAGCACTCAAAGTCAAATGACAAAGGCTCAAGATAAAGATCACGAAAGCATGAAGGAACAAAGCTGTTACAAACAAGATCAAGACCAAGATACAAGACCAAAGCAGGAAGATATCCTCTACAAGAATGTATTCACTCAATCATCTTATGCTTTTTAAGCTTTTTAAGATGACCTATACATTGGGGGAGATTGTTAGCCCTATATTTTATATAGTCGAACAAGAATGTAATAGGTCATCTCAGTCGTTCAATGGTCTTGTATTGTAATAGGTTAGTCGGGAAAACCGGGCTTGGACTTTAAGCTAATATTGTATAAGTTAGGGGCGTAAGCCCAAAAGAAAGCCAAGCCCGGCCCTAGATGAAGCCCACAAAGGCCTTAGTGCCGTGGGGTATATAACCCTCTTTCACATGTGAAAGAGGGTGTTGGTTCATTTTACTTTCTCTCTCTAGTAAACATAAACCTTCCAAATCTCTCTTGTTTCTCTCTCTACTTTTCTTCTCTTTCTCTCTCTAAATATCTCTTCTAAATCTTGTGTAATGGATTAAATGGGAACAACAGAGTAGGAATCAACTCGTTGTTTTCATTGGGAACAACGGTGATTCCGCCTTTCTTAGGCACACAATGGACGGGACTAACCCACGGTGAATCCGAGATAGGATAGATCATTCCCGCATCAAGAAGTTTGATAACCTCTTTTTTGATTACGTCATGGATCTTAGGATTCACCCTTCTTTGGCTTTGAATAGTGGGTTTAAAATCGTCCTCCATGAGATTTTATGTGTGCAAAAGTGAGGATCAATTCCACGAATATCGGAGATTTTCCAAGAAATCGCTTTCTTGTGATTCTTTAGCACGGCGATAAGTCGGGATTTTTCTTCTTCTTTCAAGTCCTTAGCGATGATGACGGGCGACTTCTTGTTGTCTTCTAGGAAAACGTACTCGAGATGAGACGGTAGGTCCTTAAGATCTAAATCCGAAGGATTTTCGATGGAAGTCGTAGTAAAATTCGGTTCATCGATATAGATATCCTTAGGAGATGGTGGAGAAATATGGTCCTCATTGAGAAGTTTCTTAATGGTACGAATGTCTTCATCCCAATTGGAGGGAGAATCGTCATATTGCAAGTCCACATCTCCCAAAGTTGCTTCAAATTCTTTCAAGATGAAATCACTTTCTCCAAATGGAGTTAGTGATGGAGCAATAGTGGCAACGGTCTCAACAATGGGTAGAGAAGAAGAACCACTTTTACAAGCATCTTTGAAATGTTCTTCACAAGCCTCATCAAGAACGTGAATAAAATTAACACTCTCGTTTTCCGAAGGCTGCTTAAAAAGTTTACCCATGTTGAAGACGATTTTATCGTCACCAACTCTCATGATTAATTCGCTTGCGGCTACATCGATGAGAGTGCGACCGGTCCTCAAGAACGGACGTTCAACGATTTATGGAACACGGGGATCCATCTCGTAGTCAACGACAACAAAATCTGCCGGGAAAGTGAATTTGTCGACACCAACGAAGACGTCTTCGGCTATCCCCACTGGATAAGCAACCGTACGGTTGGCTAATTCCAAAGTCATTCATATGGGGACTAGCTCGGGGAGAGATTATTGCTTCCAAACACTTAATGGCATTAAATTAATACTAGCACCTAGATCGGCTAGGGCCATGCAATTCGCTACTCCTGGGAAGTTGCAAGGAATCAAGAAACGACCCGAATCACCAAGTTTAGTTGGCAATTTCCTTAAAAGTACTGCGGAGAAATTCTCATTAAGTTGGGTCTGAGCAATATCAAGAAGTTTATCCTTATCACTGAGAAGATCTTTAAACATTTTAGCATATTTGGGCATGTGAGCGAGAGCCTCAACAAAGGAGATATTGAAATTCAGTTGTTTAAACATTTTAAGAAAGTTCGAAACCTGAATATCATCCTTGATCTTCAATTTCTCTTTCCGCAACCTCGAAGGATAAGGTATATTGGGTTGAGATGAAGGCTTTGGGATAGAATTCGCACTCACATCCTTGGGTGGTGGAGGGGTAGAAGTAGAAGTTGGAGGAATAGAAGATGGAAGATTTGGAGAAGGAGACTCGTTTTCCTTTGTCACAATCACCGGTGTAGGTGTAGGAAGCTCGGGTTCCTTTAAACCTTTTCCACTGTGAGTGGTGATTGCTTTCATGTCCCCTCTTGGATTAGCAACGGTGTTACTCGGAATAGAACCCGATCCAGATGCTTGATTACTAGGGAAGAAATTAGCCATCATATTCCTCAAGTCATTCGTTTGACTTGCTAAAGTGTTTCACATATCAGCTCGAAGATCATTCCCTTGCTTCACCATATCTGCTTTCAAGTTGAGCATTTCTCGCTGAAGGTTTTGCACTATCGCATCATTAGTCCTCATGTAGGTTTCAACATCTTGGTGTAATGCAGTGGGTTGGTTGGGAGGAGCATTGTAGGCGGGTGGTTGATAAGCAGGTTGTTGGTAAACTTGGTTGTTTCTTTGAGGTGGATATGGGTTTCTTTGGTTTGGATATTGATTTGGAGCACGAGGTTGGTTTTGATTGTTGCGATTGAGGTTGTTTGGGTTTTGTGTGGGAAAACCGGGTGGTGAAAGAAAGTTGTTTGAGCGATAGCTGAGCAAGTTGCGGTCACCTTGAGGACGTGCTTGATAGCCTCCCGTAGAATAGGTACCGTTGGCGGCATACACATTTTCCGGATTGTCGTGAGTCGAAGGACAATCGGTGCATGAGTGAGATCCCCCGCATATATCACAAGATTGAGTCAAAGCACTAGCTTGGGCAGTGATAGCTTTGGTATTATTGGCGGCTTGGAGAGCAAGTGATTCAACAAGCGAAGTAAGCTTATCAAGTCTCTTGTCGCTCTCATTAGTGCTAGCACTAGCCACATTGGTCTGAACACTCTTGGTTTGCACTCTAGACTTGTTCTCAATAATATCCCAAGCGGCATTAGAAGACTTAACCAAAAGATTACCCCCCGAGGCACTATTTAGTGAATCTTGGTCATTCATGCTTAAACCATTGTAAAAAGTATTAATTTGGTGCACTTTGGTAAAACCATGTTGTGGGCATTTTCTTAAAAGTTCTTTAAAACGGTCCCAAGATTCACTAAAAGTCTCATCGTACTTTTGTTCAAAAGTAATGATTTCATTCCGCAAAGCGGTAGTACGAGAGGGTGGGAAAAAGTAGTTTATGAATTTTGTCTCTAAGTCCGTCCACGTAAGAATACTTTGTGGTGGTTCCTTATCAAGCCAATGTCGGGCTGTCACTCTAAGGAGAAAGGAAAAAGTTGCAAGCGAATTACCTCTTGTGAAACCCCATTATACTTAACCCTATTAGTGAGTTGAAGAAACCTCTTAATATGGTCATGAGGATCATCAATTGAACGCCCCAAGAATGGTTGAGCAGAGACCATTTGAATGAAGCCGGATTTGAGCTCAAAGTTGTTGGCTCCAATCGCGGGTATGACAATAGCATCGTGGTTGCCCTCTACATGTGCTTGTAAAAGTTCGATCATTGGACGATTGTCCGGTAGAGGCTCATTGTTGTCATTATTCATGTTGTTTTGAGGTGGATTATTATTATTGTTGTGTAGACCGGCCATGTCCAAGTTATCGAGAGTCTCAGGCTCGGGATAAGACGTTGATCGAGTGCGCATACACCTGCAAAAGAACTAACAAAGCAAGAAATATTTTTGGTTTTTTTATGTTTTTTAATTTTTTTGTATTTTTGAAAATTTTAAATTTTTTAGGATTTTTGAAAATTTGAAAGCAAGGAAAATAACGTCCAAAGATGAACGGATCCCAAAATCCAACGCGTCTCTCACTAAAAACCGTTAATCTTAACGAAAAGAGCCGGCAGCGGCGCCATTTAATAACTAGGTTTTTGCCTAGTAAGAAAATTTTATCGTCCAAATCTTTTCGAATTGACTATTGGTAGAAAGTGCGACTCAATTGTTCTTGGTGGAAGATTAAATGTGGTTTGGTTTGATTATCTAATTTTAAACTAAAAGCACATTATTGTCGTTGAGTAAAGTAGAAACTTTTACAAAATTAAACTAAAAGTTATTTAGAAAAACACTAAATGAATTTAAGAATAAACAATTAATCCCATCGCAATGTCAAAGGAATGCTGTCGCAATACGCCCAAAAAGAATCCAGTCGCAATCCTGTCGCAATGTCCAATCGCAATATTAAACTTAAATCCCATCGCAATGTAACCAAAAGTAATGTTGTCGCAATGTCAATAAAAGTAAACTGTCGCAATATCATCAAAATGAAGCCAATCGCAATATCACCAAAAGTAATGTTGTCGCAATGTCACCAAAAGTAAACCTGTCGCAATACGAACCGGAATAATAAACCCTAATGCGATGCACCAACCGCAATGTGCATCGCAATATAAAACCCTTTTGCGATTGGATGATCGCAATATGTGTCTAAATACCCCGTCGCAATGGGGTTTTACTTTGCGACAAAAGTTAATCCAAAATAAGCTAGGAAATAAGCTATTTTCAATAAGCTCATTCCAAGACTTAACTAACTCGATAATAAGAAAAACTAATAAGCATGAGATAAGGACTTTTAAACTTTAAATAAGCAACCTTTTTTAAATCAAACTTTGAAAAGATTAAAACTTTAAGAAAACTTTTAAAAAGTAAATAAGCTAAACATACAAATAAGCCAATAAGCACAATGATCTTAAAGCTTAAACCGTATGAAAGCTTCTAGATGAATAAAAAGATGAACTTTTTATTCACATAAACAAGAAAATCAATCACGGATTATGAATAATTCGGATCAAAAGTGAATCAAAATCAAGAAATGTAGAAGGGGATTAAAGAACAAAATACTTAAACTTGAAATTTTGATTAATGAAATCCTAATACAAAAAGCTTAAACTTGAAAGATTAAAAGAAAGAAAAGATGGAAAACTTAGTGAGAGAAAGTTTGGAACTTTCTCTCTCTAAAAACTAGAAAGGAAAATTAAAAATGGAACTAACTAACTACCCTCCTAATGTGATTAGGAGGGTATTTATAGGGAAAATGGGGAGTGCATGTGTGGTGTGCTTCCTTCTTTCTTTTCTTCTCGACTCGATTTAAATCTTTGTCTTTTCTCAACGTCGTCTCGGGATTTGAACTTGTCTTAATAATTTTCTTCTTTATTTTAGACTTGAGTTCTTCGACTTCATTAAACTTCCGTCTTTAGACTTTTTCTTCGATAAATCTTCAGAATAGGTCTTGGACATCCGTTCTTTAAACACTCTTGATCTTTTGACTTCGTCTTTTCTCGTTTTCTTCGATAAAAGCCCGTGAAAGCCCGTGTTTTCTTCCTTTATCATCTTTTGGTCCTAAAACACAATAAAAACACAAACCACGTATAATTCCGACTTTTACGACATAAATTACACGTTTTGGTCTTGTTATTATTGGAAATAAGTGGTAAAAGGATAAGTGTTTTCACACTTATTAGTCATTTACATACTTGTCTTTATTTTCAAGATATTTCATGTAAGTCTTTTAATCTTGTTTTGAATCTTAATCTTTTATTTCAAGCTTTTTAATCATCTCATTCTACCTTTCATCTTTGTTTGATCTTAATCTTTTTCATCATCTTTGTTCGTGTTGATTTCATGTTCTTAATCTTCATTCATTTCGTCATCTTTTTACATAAAGTTCTTAGCTTTTTACGTTTCTTGGTTCGTGCTTAAAGTTTTTATAAGTTTTATCGTTCATCTATAAGTCGTGGTTAGCTTATTAGTATTTCCTTTGGCTTATTATCCTTCAAAAGTTGAGTTTAAAGTGCTTAGAATTCGTCCTTTCCCAAGATCCTAGTTTTTAGGAAATCTGATTCAATTTCGCAATGTCTTGAACATTGCGAAATCTTCTTTTTTCAGTATTGCGAAATCATATCCATCTTGCATTGCGGAATTGAGTCTGAATCTTGTATTACGGAATCAATGATTTCGCAATTTTGTGAAATTTTGACAAAACCACTATTGCGGATTCATTGATTTCGCATTATTGCGAAACCTTTGTTGTTTTAGTATTGCGGATTTAATACATTTTTGCTATTGCGGAATTTTGACCTATTTTGTGTATTTCGAATTTATTTCCTTTTGTGTCATTGCGGATTTATTACTTTTTTTCTCCATATTAATTTTCATATATTATTTTTCCCGCCAATTTCTTAAATCTTATTTTTAATTGTTTTTCCAGCCATTTTACTTAGCCTTATTTTTACTTGTCTTGTCTTAGATTTATTTTCAAAGTGTTTTATTCTTAAGTTTATATTTTTATAAAGTTTTCAAATTTACTTTTTGTGAAGCTTTAATCTTTCGTCATTTACTTTTAAAGTTTTAAGTTTTCGTCATTTACTTTATTTCTTTTAAAAGTCTTATTTTTAGTTTAATCTTTTCAAGATTTTATCTTTATTCCATTTAAGTCTTGCATTTAAGTTTTAATTAGTTTATTACTTTTATTATTTTTGTCATTTACGTTAAAGCTTGCATTTTTAATAGATACCCAACGACAACCTTTTATTTTATTCACCAAAGACGACTGAGTCGCACTTAAAACCCGGGATCAATTCGATTAGACACATCCAAATAACAAATTTTCACTAGAAAAAATTTTCGTAAAGATTAACGGTTTTTTGTGAGAGACGCGTTGGATTTTTGGATCCGTTCTTTTGAGAACGTTATTTTCAAGCATAAAAATTTTCAAAAATCCTAAAAAATATAAAATTATCAAAAATCCAAAAAAATAAATATAAAAAAGATAAAAAAAAACCAAAGATATTGTATTTCATTTTTAGTGTATGTGTACTCGATCTTCGTCTTATCTTGAGCCCGAGACTCGTAGGGACCTAGATATGGCCGGTGTGTATAATAATAACAACCCACCTCACCCCGTTGTGAGTTATAACAACCATGACCCTCAACCCGACCTTCGTGCGATGGAGGAGCTATGTCAACCGACTATGAATGAACGTGGAGGACCAATTACGCCGATGCAAATCACGCTCCCGAATTTTCGTTGAAGCATCACATGATCCAACAAGTTCAAAATACTTGTCCATTTCGCGGATTACCGGATGATGATGCCAACAAACACCATGATAAATTCATAACCGTCACTCAAAGCATGAAATTACCCGGTGTTACCATGGTTTTTCTTCGCCTTCATCTATTTCCAAACACTTTATCCCACCAAGCCGAAAAATGGTTTGATCGTCTTCCTAAGAATTCAATTCATACATGGGATGAAATGACTCAACGATTTTTGTCGCGCTACTTTCCACCATCCATGGTAACGAGCCTTCGTAATCAAATCAGTGGTTTCACTCAAGAACCTGATGAGTCTCTTTTCGATGCTTGGGAACGTTATAATGTCTTGATCGATCGTTGTCCTAACCATAATATGCTCCCCGTCACCTTAATTGATACTTTCTACAACGGTTTGACTTTTCGTGATCGTGATACGATTAGTGCTGCCGCCGGTGGTACATTTATGAAAAGAAGACCCGAGGAGTGTAGAGAGCTTATAGAGAACATGACCACTCATCACAAAAATTGGGATTCATCCGCATGTTCAAGAAATAATCCGAGGGTCAATGTTTCTTCTACTTCGTCAAACCCCGAGATGACCAAAATCACCCGCATGATAGCCGTAATGAGCAAAAATATCCAAATCATGGCTACGAACCAATATCAACAAGTTAAAGTTGTTGCACTTTCTTGTGAAACTTGCGGCGGTCCTCATTCATACACTGATTGTCCTTCTACTTATGACAATCTGGAAAACGTGTATGCGGCTAATGGTAACTATTCAACGGAAGGCTATCAAGCTCGACCTCAAGGTGATCGTAACTTGCTATGTTATCGTTCCAACAACTTTCTTTCACCCAGTTTTTCTCCTCAAAACCACAACCTAAACAACTTCAATAGAAGTAATCCAAACCAACTTGAGCTTCTACTCCATATCACCCACCCGCTCACCAAGGTCCACCCATCACTCAACCCACGACATTTAATCAAGATGTTGAAACTTTCATGAAGACCCATGGAGAGGTGGTTAAGAATCTTCAAAGCTAAATCATTAACTTAAAAGGTGATATCACTAAACAAGGGAATGATATTCGAACCGAGCTTAGAAATGATTTGCAAACTTCTTTAAGCAATCAAACGAATGATTTGAGGAATATGATGGCTAGTTTCTTCCAAAGTAATCAACCCTCTACTTCGGGCTCTCTTCCTTCGAATACCGTGACCAACCCACGAGCTAATGTGATTATGTGAGTGCTATTACTACACGTAGTGGAGCAACTCTAGTAGGACCATCTACCCCTCCCCTAGTTACTCCATCTACACCTCCTCCAACCCCACTTATTGCTCCTACTCCCATGCCTAGTACTAATTTTACATTACCGTCTCCACCTCTTATGGAAGAAGTACCAAATACAAAACCTTCATCATCCCCACCTTCTACCTCTCAACCCTCAACCTCTACATCTACACATACTCCACCTACACCTTCTACACCTACACCTCCTAAGCCCAATATTCTTTATCCATCTCGGTTAGACAAGTGCAAATTGCTCACCAAGGATGACATTCAAGTGACAAACGTTTTGAAAAAGATTTCGGGAGTGAACATCACCATTAGCCTTGTTGAAGCTCTTGCCCAAATGCCTAAATTTGTTAAGATGTTTAAAGATTTGCTTAATAAGAAGGAAAAAATGGCAGAGTTTGTCAACACTCGATTAAATGAGAATTGTTCTGCAGTCCTTCTTAAAGAACTTCTGTAAAAACTTGGAGATCCCGGTCGCTTTGTGTTACCTTGTACATTTTCTAAAACCGAAGAACTTACTGCCTTAGCCGATCTCGGGGAAAGTATTAATTTGATTCCATTAAGTGTTTGGAAAAAGTTATCATTACCCGACCTTACACCAACAAAGATGACTCTTGAGCTAGCAAATCGAACTCGCGCTTACCCGTTGGTATTGCCGAAGATGTGTTTGTTAAAGTTGGTACCTTCACTTTCCCGGTTGACTTTGTTGTTGTTGATTATGAAATGGACCCTCGTATTCCGTTAATACTTGGACGGTCATTCTTGAGAACCGGAAAAGCTTTAGTCGATGTTGCCGAAGGTGAACTAATCTTAAGGGTCGGGAATGATCAACAAATTTTTAAGATGGGGAAGATTTCAAGCAAATCCAATGGAAGAGAATCGGTGAAAATGATTGATGTGCTTCAAGACGAGTTTGTCACAACTCCATTGGAAACTACAAAGCTTGATATCAATGATTTTACCATTTACAACAATCCTCTTTTCGAGCCTATCTATGATAATCCACTTTTTCAAGAAAATGTGGAATATTCTGAAGATCCTCCTCCCAATTTGGATGCCCCACCAATATATGATGCTCCACCAATTTATGATGCATCTGATGATGATTCTAGTTCCGATGTGGATGATTATGCTAATTTTTCTTCAGAATATAAAGACATGTCAACTTATGATGACTTTGATGATGTTGATACTCTTTCGAGTGATTCTTCAAATGATGAACTTGCTCCTATTTTATATGAAGATACTCCGCCAACAATGCTTGATCCTACTTTGGATGATTACTCATTTGAGGAAGATTTTGTTACTTTTCTCAATACATACTTCCCCAATGAGCATGATTCTCCTCCTTTGGACTTTGGTTATGGTCTTTATCCTCCTCCGGATATTAAGAAACCCGTTTCAAAGGAGAAGAAACCGGAAGACACCAATATCCTTAGTACCTATGTCTTAACACCTCTCTTTCCACCTTCTTCGGATGAGATTGTGCGGTTTATGGGCGAATCTTCAAGGTCTACTGAGCCTAAGTCTTATTTTCCCCTAAAGGAAAAGGTGTTCGATCCGGGTATCACAATTTTCAAGCCATCTCAGTATCCATCTAATGAAATAAAAGGAAAGACTTTTGGAAACAATGGAGATATGCTTGCACTTCATCATACTTTCTCCCACCGTGCTCAACAACTGCTTAAGGGAACCTTGCCTACTCTTCTTTGGCTTGCCTTGTTCACTTTAAGCTTGTGCTATTTGATGGACGAGAACCATGTATTTGACCCCGGTGGATGTTCTTCAAGCTTATTACCATTGTAATCAAGGTCGAGTCAGGCTCACGACTCAGTGAACAAAAACAAGCGCTTCTCGGGAGGCAACCCGAGTATCTATCCTTTTTATCTGTTTTTTATAATAAGTGTAGGGGGATACCCTAGTATGTGTTTGTTGTTTTCTTTCTTATGATGTGCAGGGATTCGAGTTATCAAAGATCCATTCTTGATGACTTTTGACGATCCGTGATTCCGTGTACCCGTGTTCCCGGTTCTATCCTAAACTCTTTTGATTCTCTGTTTTATATTCTTCAATATTAAAATAGGAATCACTTTAGTTATCTCTTCCTTAGCAAGATTTAAACAAAGTGCACAATGTCCTAAGTGTAGGGGAGTTTACTCCCACATGCTTAAACATTGAGGACAATGTTTATATCAAGTGTAGGGGGACTTCTATCGAAGTTAAGTGGGCTTTTCCACAAATATGTCCTCATTTTAACCGGAAAATTGATTTTTCGACATTTTTCAAAATTTTTGATCTATTTTGGCCTATTAGTATTTTCCTTTGTTATCGTTATTTTCTTTCATTGCTAGAATAAATTTTAATAAAATGGTTTTGATAAGTTTAGATATTTGTGATATATTAGGCCCGTCATGAATCTTTTAACTCAACCCGTGTTTAATTCTTTAAGTTTGCTCTAGCTATTATCCTTAACGTGTTTAAATCAAGTTTTGCTAGGCTTTTATATAGGGAACTTTAAAACACGGAAGTCTTAACTCATACGGGTTAAGAACAAGAACTTTTCACAAGTTCCTATAATTGATCCTATAAAGTCGTTTATCAAGGGAACTTTAAAATGCGAATTCTAAACTTGAAAAAGTCTAAGAAGTTGCAAGATCCTATAGATGACTTGAAAACCCAAAAATTTGATTTAATTGGCTAAGCATCCACGAGTCTCATTCCTTGAGATTTTAAATTGTGGAGAACGGGAGATTATAGAGTCAATTATGAGTTTGGTATTCTTTCATGAATTTATGTGAGTTAATTATGAGCTTTTTCTCCCATCGCTTGTTAATAAATATAATTGCAATAAATAAGGTCATACGATTTGAAAAGTTACTTAGCTTCTAGCACAAGATCGTTTAAAAGTTGCTCGGTATTAATTAGAGTTCATAGCCAAGGCATAACTTATTGAAGCGGGATGCGAAGATTGGCGAGTCCGAAAAGGCCCTAACAAGGCATGAGGGCTACATTTTGTTGCTAAAGATCCAAAGTGATGTGAAGAATCATATATCAAAAATCAATATGAAGGATCAAGACTCACGACGAAAAGCAAATACTCCCCTAAAGACCACGGAGAAGTCTATCTGAAAAGACCCTAGCAAGGTATAAGGATAAATAGATCCAAGTCCTAAAAGGAGGCGGGTCGTTGTATATCAAAATCCCAAATAAAGATTGGAGAAAAATGAAGAAGTCGTTGTCCAAGTATGAAGAATCTCTCAAAAACTTCAAGTGAAGAAATTCCTATTATGAAGA
Organism: Glebionis coronaria; assembly: GCA_025667525.1. Taxonomy (NCBI): domain Eukaryota; kingdom Viridiplantae; phylum Streptophyta; class Magnoliopsida; order Asterales; family Asteraceae; genus Glebionis; species Glebionis coronaria. The sequence goes on from JANFOE010001321.1 coordinate 686,773, forward strand.
GAAGACCATTATTTCAAGAACGTCTCTCAAGATTCTAAGTATGAAGTAAATGCCAAATATCGGTCCGAGAAAGGTCTCAAATCGTGAAGCGAGTTATGCCAAGATATGAACTCTATGAGGTCTCGAGAAGCAGTTTTAAAAGATTTTGTCCTTTAGCTAATTATTGATTAAATCGTCCTACTTTATTTTTAGTCTAAATAACTATCAAAATAAGTCAACAATGCATCCTCGTGATCATTCAAGACAACAATAAAATATAAGAGATACACTTAGGAATAAGGGAGTCTAAGCGAATAATTGAACCACATGAGTTTGTGTTAGCTTGCTAACTTATAATAACAATGATCTCGTTTTGAAGCTTGACATGAGGAACGTGAAACTTGAGGGTGATAAACATTCATGACATCCAAAGCCCTAATGTAAGTATTCGATCTCTTTACTTGTTTTCTTCCTTCAAATATTTTGTAATTTTCTATCTCTTTAAGTTTCTTTAATGTCTTATGTTTAATAAAGGCCAAGGTGGGTTAATTATGATGGAAAATGTAAATCTTGCTTTGTAACTAATGCATTGCATGAGGGCATTGCAATGGACAAGTGTAGGGGATTTGATAGGTGTGAAAACACCCATCCTTTTACCACTTAATTATAATAATAACCAAGCCTAAACGTGTATTTAATGTCGTAAAAGCCGGAATTATGCGTGGTTTGTGTTTTTATTGTGATTTAGGACAAAAATGTGAAAAGAGAAGAAAACATGGGCTTTCACGGTCTTTTATCGAAGAAAATGACAAAAGACGAAGTCAAAAGATCAAGAGTTCAAAAAGAACGGAAATCAAAGGCCTATTCTGAAGATTTATCGAAGACAAAGACGAAAGACGGAAGTTTAACGAAGTCGAAGAACCAAATCTAATTAATGAAGAAATTAGAAGACGAGTTCATTTTATCTATCGACAAATCCCGAGACAAAGTCGAGAATGACAATTTTATTGTCAAAGACGAAAGACGAGAAGACAAAAGGAAGAAAGAAAGAAAGAAGCACAACAACTCTCCCCTCATATAAATACCCTCCTAATGTGTCATTAGGAGGTGTTAGCTAATTTCACCAATTAGTTCTTCACATTATTTTATGCACTTTTAATATTGTCATTTACATACTTGTCTTTATTTTCAAGATATTACATGTAAGTCTTTTAATCTTGTTTTGAATCTTAATCATTTATTTCAAGCTTTTTAATCATCTCGTTCTACCTTTCATCTTTATTTGATCTTAATCTTTTTCATCATCTTTGTTCGTGTGGATTTCGTGTTCTTAATCTTCATTCATTTCGTCATCTTTTTACATAAAGTTCTTAGCTTTTTACATTTCTTGGTTCCTGTTTAAAGTTTTTATAAGTTTTATCATTCATCTATAAGTCGTGGTTAGCTTATTAGTATTTTCTTTGGCTTATTATCCTTCAAAAGTTGAGTTTAAAGTGCTTAAGATTCGTCCTTTCCCAAGATACTAGTTTTTAGGAAATCTGATTCAATTTCGCAATGTCTTGAACATTGCGAAATCTTCTTTTTTTGCGAAATCATATCCATCTTGCATTGCGGAATTGAGTCTAACTCTTATATTACGGAATCAATGATTTCGCAATTTTTCGAAATTGTGACAAAACCACTATTGCGGATTCATTGATTTCGCATTCTTGCGAAATCTTTGTTGTTTCAATATTGCGGATTTAATACATTTTTTCTATTGCGGAATTTTGACCTATTTTGTGTATTGCGAATTTATTTCCTTTTGTGTCATTGCGGATTTATTACTTTTTTTCTCCACATTAATTTTCAAATTTTATCTTTCCCGCCAATTTCTTAAATCTTATTTTTAATTGTTTTTCCCGCCATTTTACTTAGGCTTATTTTTACTTGTCTTGTCTTAGATTTATTTTCAAAGTGTTTTATTCTTAAGTTTATATTTTTAGAAATTTTTCAAATTTACTTTTTGTCAAGCTTTAATCTTTCGTCATTTACTTTTAAATTTCCTTAAGTTTTCGTCATTTACTTTATTTCTTTAAAAAGTATTATTTTTAGTTTAATCTTTTCAAGCTTTTATCTTTATTCCATTTAAGTCTTGTATTTAAGTTTTAATTAGTTTATTGCTTTTATTATTTTGTCATTTACGTTAAAGCTTGTATTTTTAATAGATACCCAACGACAACCTTTTAATTAATTCACCAAAGACGACTGAGTCGCACTTAAAACCCGGGATCAATTCGATAAGACCAAAAGAAGAACTTTTAACTAGTAAAATCTTTGTATCAGATCCACTTTGCCTTTAGTGAAGCCTTGCGTAATGAGGAATTGTGACAATAGATCATACCACACGCGTGGAGCTTGCTTCAACCCATAAAGAGCCTTCTTAAGCATGTACACGTGATTAGGATATTTAGAATTCACAAAACCATCCGGTTGTTGAACATAGACCTCTTCCTTGATTTCACCATTAAGAAATCCGTCTTCACGTCCATCTGATATACAAGCATATTCATGTGGGCTGCATAAGCGAGGAATAATCTAATAGCTTCCAAACGGGCAACCGGTGCAAAGGATTCCATAAAATTGATGCCCAATAATTGTTGTATCCACATGCTACTAGTCGAGCTTTGTTCTTCAATATTCCACCTAACTCATCGAGTTTCACCTTGTAAACCCATTTAAAGTGAGTAACTTCACTTGACCCGGGCATGGGATAAGTTCCCATATATCAAGACGTACAAATTCATTAAGTTCTTCTTGCATAGCTTCAATCGAACTAGATTGGGTAAAAGCTTGTTGCCACATCTTAGGTTCAACTTCACTGAGAAAAGCATCAAAGTCACAAAACAATGCACTTTCTTGTAACTGACTTCGTTTGGATATCGGATGATTAGGGTCACCAATAACATAATCTATAGGATGATCCTTTGTCCACTTGCTGTCATGTTCACGAATCCATGGATTGGACGACCCGGCTTGATTAGGGTCGGGAATTGGTACACCAAATAATGGAAGTTCACGCATTTGAGCGAATTCCAAGTCTTGATCTTCATCATCAATAGGCATGACATGGGTAGTTGATACATGTGTTGGTTGAGAATTACTCGCTGAAGGTATATCTTGACCAATTGTAGGTGTAGACACATCTGATTGTGCTTCATTTACTGGAGCGATAACGTCGTTGACCGGAGCTATTACTTCAGATTCTGGAGCAACAATACTTGGAGGAGTAAAAAATTCATCAAAGAACGGTTGAAACAACGTATCCCATTCGTTCCTAGAATGTGGTGTAAATGATGATGAAGTAGGGTTGTTTGGGACAAGACCAGAGCTAATGTTACTGTGTCCCATTTCATGAAGTGCGGTTCAGAGCTGCTTTGCTCAGAAGACATTTCTTACGAGAATTATGATTGTAGATTCGGAATGCGTTCTTTGCGGGTGCATAACCAATGAAAATACCGATATCAGCCTTTGGTTGAAGTTTTCTCAAATTGTTACCAATATTATTTGTATAGCAAAGAGAACCAAATACATGAAGGTGTGATAAATCTGGTACTTTTCCATGTAGAAGCTCATAAGGTGTTTTACCATGGTCTTTTCGAATTAGTGATCGGTTGTGAGTGTATACTGTTGTAGATACTGCTTCTTCCCATAAAAACAATGGAGCCTTTGCGTAAATTAACATCATTCGAGCAACTTCCATAAGTGTGAGATTTCGCCTTTCAACGACACCGTTTTGTTGTGGAGTGCGAGCAACGGATGTTTCATGAGATATGTCGACTTCTTCATAATAATTACGCAAGATTTGATTCACAATTTCGGTTCCATTATCTGTACGAATTCGTCGGGCAGTAGTGTTGAGACGCACTTGAATCATCTTAAGAAATCCGATGATGAATTTAGGTGCCTCATCTTTTGTTGCAAGAAATTTCACCCATGTAAACAGAGAGTAATCATCCACAATGACGAGGATGTATTTTTTACCACTAAGACTTTCAACACGCATTGGCACACAAAGATCCATATGCAACAAATAAAGTTTCTCTTGGTTGGTGTCTTCAGTCTTGGGTTTGTATGATTTCTTGGTGCTCTTCCCCATTGTACACGCTGAACACAAATGGTCCTTGTAAAATTTAAGTTTAGGAAGACCACGAACAAGTTCGTTTTTTTACCAAATAATTAATTGCGTCAAAGTTAAGATGAGATAACCGTCGATGCCATAACCATGACTTAGTCTTTGATGCTTTGGAGAGAAGACATACGGGTGAAGCGGCCATCATATCTTGAAGAGACAATGTATACAAATTATTCCCTCGAGTACCTTTCAATAAATCAACCCCTTCCAAATTACGAATGAAGCAGGTATGCTCACGAAAAGCGACTTCAAGGTTTGAATCACAAACTTGTCCCATAGAAAATATGTTGTGACCGAGTCCTTCCATATAATACTCTCTTGAAATTATAACATTCCCAATATGATATTCACCATAAACTATTATTTTTTCAATATGATCATTTCCGAATCGAACCGTACCAAAAAACTTGCTGATAAAATTTCTGAGCTGAGAGTGATCTCTGGTCATATGCTTGAAGCAACCAGAGTCCAAATACCAGAGAACAATTTGGACAACCTGTTTTCAACAACAACAGTAGACAATACATTGGAAACTATGGGTTTCAAAGTGTTAGCAGATACATATATATTAATATCAGAATTACTAACATTTGTATCAGCCTTAGCTTTCCGACGTTTTCTAATGTGAGTTTTACCAATAATAGATCTTATTGTTCCAACTTCCCGAGGTTTTGGATTATTAGCGGGCACTACAGTAGGAGTAGACCTATTTAAATGCCACTTGATTACTACAGTAGTGCTAGTGTTCCTAGTTAAAGGACACGCTTGTGTTTTGGTAGCCTTGGTACTCCTAGTTAAAGGGCACGATTTCTTGGCTTTAGTGTGAGTGATCCTAGTTAAAGGGCACACATTTCCTACTATCGTGAAAGTTCTACCAGTGGGACGCTACATCCATCCAACTTGGGTTAACACTTTCCCAGTCGGTTTCCATTCTAAATTGTGCTTTCCGGCATACATCTTATTTACATGGTCAATAAGGCAAGAATCATTACGACTAGAAAACATACATTCATTGCAATTCCAACATTTCAAATTACAATTCATAGTAGGCTTAGAACGCTGCACAACCGCAGATCCTTTAGGTTTAATTACATGATTCTTTTAATTCAAAAAAGAAATAACATTCCTAGCGTGGGCTTGGGGCAAGATCCTATCATTCTTCGTGTTTCCTTTAAGCTTAGATCTTTTATCCTTAGTAGTGGTGTTTACTCCTATAGAAGGCAACAAGGGAATATTAGAGGCCGGTTTTGACTTTGCCTTATCTTTTGTGACCAATGGTTAAGATGGTTTAGTCCTAGGGGCCTTGTTAAGTGGTTTGACGGCGGTGAGGTTCCTTTTTATTTTACTAGAGGACGATGCTGAGACGCTGGCTGTGTTATCCACAACATTCTTACCTTTTAGGGTGAGAAGTGTTTCCTTTAACCCAGCCAAAGCCAAATTTTTATCACAAATTTGTTCCCTCAAATCAGATATTTCCACAAACTTTCGATTCAATCGTTCAATCAATGATTGAGTCTGTACAGTGGTATTAGCACATGCGGGCTTTACTGGATTGAAGAGTTATGTATTTTTCTGTTTTAAGTTATCAACTTTGGACAAAATCTTGGAAACTTTATTATCAAGATCAAGTTTAAAATTCTCAGCGACCTCAAGTACGTTCACACGGTTAATCTCCTTAGATTTATCCATGTCTATTGGCAATGATTGAGCAACCTTGTCACTTGGCTGATGTTGTTTTGATTGTAAATTCAATCTTAAATTCTTTTGAAAATTTGGATCATCTATATTAACACCTTCGAATGACGTTTCAAAAATCTCTTGAATAAATTGTTGTTTACATTCAAGTCAAATACAATGTTTTTGAATCTAATCAAAACGTTTTGAAAGCGAATTATAGGAATCTTTAAGCTTTAAAAATTCAGCGTCAGATTTGTGACAATTACTATCTACCACATTATCCACAGATACAACATTATGCACAATCGAATCATTACCAACACTTTTATTCACACAGACGGATACAATATCATGCGACATCACTTGTTGCAGAAATTGATCATTTTGGTGTGAAATTCGTTCTATTTCAACTAAACCGTTTTCATAAGCTTCATCCATTTCATTGAAAACACGTTTAACTTCATTTAATTCCAAAACCAAATCTTGATCAATATTGCTAAAACACGCTTTAATATTTGTCCAAAAACGGAATTATTTCGTCTCAAAACGCAGCTCTAGTGTGTTCAAAATTGTATTCACCTTCTGTGATGGCCGAAGCCGTCATACGTTCCTTAATGACCTTGTTGAAATCGGAAAAGTGTTGGTGCAACGCATTTAAGCTATTAGACATATTACTTACCGGTGGAATTAACTTAGGTAAATCCTTTTTGACATGTGTAGGAGACATACTAGAAAGGTTTTCGTTTGACAAACTTTGGGGCACACAAGCTGATAATTGAGCTAATTCTATTTGTAGTCTAAAGCGGGTCTTTTTATCAAATTGATCTTTATTATGCTTTACATATTCAAACATTGTAGGGAATTTTAAAAGCATTTTTGGTCGATTTTCTTCCGCAAGTGACATCGACTCCGCATCATCACGAACATAGGGAGCCTCTTTCGATTTACCAATTTGGTTTTCATCATAAAGACTCGGAATATATTGCTGAGCTTGGTTTGCATAACCCGTTGCATCCCTGACGACATCATGAATGTAGTTGGTACCTCACTGACGACATCAGAATCGTAGTGAGAATGATTAGCAACGAGAGTAGTTTGGGCTGAGTGAATGTCATCACAATCTGAATCATATGCATCAAGATCATCCGCTTGATATCCAGGATTAGAAGTAGAGATGACTGCAATTCCTTCATTATTTGAAGCCCCTGGGTCTGCAAGAAATGCTAATTCCTCTAAATCCAAAATATTTCCCTTAGATTGAGCGTCAACCAAATACATCTTCTCTCGAAACCACGTTGCATCCCTTCTCCTTTTTGGCTGAGTGCATTGCCTAGCCATATGACCTTGTCCTCGAGAATTATAGCAGGTCACAACCTTTTGAGGCCCAATAGGACTTCCATTTCCACTAGCTTGAGAGTTCAAAACTTGAGCGTTCACGGTCCTTGTAGTTGGTCCATATGAGTTTTGCCTTCCCTATATGGAATGCACCATCACTTGACCGTCTTGAATAGTGGTTTATTGGCGAGGATTTGAAGAAGTACGGATCCGATTGTGCGTTGGTGGAAAGCCTCTAGTTGCAAAAAGTTTCGACAAGTAGGCGGTGAGATGGTTTAAAACATCGGTTGGAGAATCATTTTGGCTTAGGACCGGTACTTGTATTGTTGTAAGTTCATTGGATTAAAAGGGTTGAGATTGTTGTGTTTCAAGTGGAAAATATCATTGCTTAGAAGTATAGCCCATTGGAGAAGTGATAGCTTGTGATGGTGATGCCTGATGTGATAGCTGTTGTGGATAAGGTTGTTGAAGAACACTTTGTTGTTGAAATGCTTGTTGTGGCATCATTGGTGGTTGATAAAACGGTTGTTGTGGTTGCTGATATGTGTATGGTGGTTGCTGCATATATGAAGGTTGTTGATAAGAATATGCCAAGTTTGGAGAAGTCATTTAATGAGAAGCAATCATGGCAAGTAGATCATGAACTTGAGGTGTTGACAACGGAGCCTCGATTACGTGGCATTCATGTTGTTGAAGAAAAGCTTGAAGTTGATCCACATTGGTTTGATGCAAATCTTTAGCCAATTTAACAGCTATCAGGTACTTGCTCCATTCGGTACGAAGAGCGTTCAAATACTTGGTGTTTAATTGAAACGTAGGAATTGCCAAGCCATAAATGTTGAGCTCATTCATCAATAGAGTGAATCTCAAATAGTAATCATTAAGAGTCTCCCCGAGGACATAGGCAAACTTATCAATTGTATCATATAGCTTACACTCTCGTTCTTATTTTGTTAACAAGGTGCCTTGCATTAAAACACGAATTATATCCCGTAACTCTTTGGAAACTTTATGTTTTCTCACGAGTTTGTAGACATCTGGGGGAAGGGCTTGGATAATAATGTTTGTAGCTTGTTTCTCACACTTAGCTTGAATCTTAGCATATCCAGTAAATTCGCCCGTTGTCTGAGGACGAGTAACTGCACCTTCCGTCATAGTATCATAAACTAACGGTCCATTTAGAACCGATGCCCAAATGAGATGTCCATTTTCTTTATTCAACATATAAAGTTCCATTCTAGATGCCCAATCCTCGTACATTTTCTTCACCAACATTGGTGGACGATTATCCGTACCCGAGAGGATGTACTTAACCGTAAGAGAAGTATACTCCATTTTTATAAGTGAAGATTTACAAAAGTTGATCGAACAATGAGAGAAAGTAAATGTGCTTGTTGAAGAAAAATACGGAGTTTTACTAATCGTGAAGAAACCGAGAAATCAATTTGCGGGATTTTACAAACCACCGATTAAACCATAATTATCCAATGTTCATGTGTTGAAGACGAGAAACATTGTTGAAATCCCTTAACAATGTTGTTGAAATCACGTTTTTGAAAAATCTCGGAATATTTGTGAAGATTTCGCAATATTGTAACAAAGATCTCGAAATATTTCAAAACAAAGATCTCGCAATAACCTTGTGCGAAAAAGATCTCGCATTAATCGTAAACCAATCTTAAGGATTTCGCAATATACAATCTTAAGGATTTCGCAATGTCCAATCTTAAGGATTTCTCAATATCTAATCTTAAAGATGTGGAAACCTTGGTTTCCGGATCTTTGAAGCTACTAGGAATGCATCATGTTCATATGATTATACAATCAAAGCGGAATTAGAACACAACACATTAACAAGGTGTTTAGGCACAATAACATGAATTAAAACAAATGGGTTGCTCATTATATTAATAATAAACAACCACTAGACGTGTATACATTGAATCCCACGTCTAGTCGACACACGCTTTAGGTTTACATTGTGAATGAATTAATGAATAAAACCTAAGACCCTTGGTTCCTTTTATAGTGTAAGGATTAGGGTTTACAAGAGATAATAACAAATAAACAAGTAAATCTTCTATTTAAATAAACTTATGCAGAATATATCTTGCATGTTTATCTAAATAGAAGCTTCCATAAGCTTCTTGCCTACGATTCTATCAACTCTTGAATTGCATGTGACAATGCTTGGATTGCACACGACAACTCTTGATCCAACAACACTTAGTTTGTTCTTGTCAACACCTAAATTGCTCTTGACAACGCTTTGACAATATCTTCATGTTTTCTTCGTTTTTGAGTTTCTGCCACATCAACTTTTTGACCCAACAATCTTCCCCTAGTTGATGTTGGCAAAACTCTATGTGTATCTCTTGTAAGTTGTACATGATCTTCAAATTGCTTCCCCTCAAGTGTAGCATGTATTTCTTCCCCTTTTTGTCACATCAACAGGAAAGTAAACAATGTATGCAATCTTTGAAGATTCTCCAAATGTAGCTCTAAGTAATGATCTTGAAGAACAATTAATATAATATTTTTGATGTAGAAGTAGAGTGACCCAAACCTATGTTCCATATCTTGTACGATGATGTGATGAAGTATGTGGCTGATACAAAAATCCTCATCCTTTGTGAGACACTGAGCACGATAATGTAACTCCTTCAAGTGATAGAAAATATGTGCATAGAGAACCATAAGAAAAATCACATATTCCTAGACCTTGTATCACTTCATCAGTAACCATGTAAGCATAAACAAGTTACCTTTAAAGTCAGTGGCTGGAAGTGCATGACTTTAAGATATGATAGAACACAAACTCGCGAAAATCTTCTTCAATCATCAAACTTACCATAAGAATTCTTCCCCTTAAGCTAACACCTCTTCATGACGATTCTTAATCTTCATATCATATGTAAAAGCTATAAGGCGGATAACTCTTTTACGAGGCTACCCCGATTACATAATCAAATCCAATAAATTACCTCACGAATTATTGCTAACTCGCATTAAAATCATTAATCCCTTTTAGAAGTATCCGAGCCATAAATATCACCATGATATTCTGAATAAAAACGGAGATTCCATGTACCTTCGTGTGTATAATCCTACTTTTTGTGTGCTCAAAACGTACTAATTTTCTTAACAGCAGCAATCCCTGTGTTGTCCAATATCCTCTTTTATCCAACATCTTTGGCAGTTGTATTGTCCGATATCGGACAATACATGTCAGCGTTTAAATTCTTATATATCGGACAACACTGTCAACCTGTCAGCGTTGACTTATTCACATCAGCGTCAAATTACTTTCTGTCAGCGTCTACCATAAGTTTTGTCAGCGTTTACTCATCTGCTGACATCATCAAGTTGCTATAGAAATCAACAGCAACGTTTATATCTTTGTCTCATAAACGAAAATGGAAACAAGATATATTCCTATAAATGCGATCCTTCTTGAGCCCACATATCACGTTTCCTTAATAGAATTTTGCACAGAATATTATGCAAAGTTATAACCAGAAAATATTAGTGAATCTTTAACAACTGGCCCTCCACACAACTCGCATAATTATCTTGACTTCCATAATAATAGGAAACTGCTGTTGCATAATTTACGTGGGACTTCAACCAACTCATAATCATCACACGTTTCATCCAATCACAATCAACAAATATCTTTGCTGATCTTTAAGTGATTGTCAGCGCATAATGGTTGCATTCCTGTCTTGATATTCAGTTCCATAGCAGCTTGTTACATCATAACATTCGTTCTTTATATCTGTGAATATGATCACACGTTACTGCTTTGCAATCCAATACCTTGCTGAGATCACATCCGCATATAGAACCAGCAACAACATATGAATTCCAAATAAGCACGTGTTTCATTATTCTCTGCCTGGAACCACATCTTCATCCAAACTCTGCTGCCAACTTTGACGCCTAATAACTTTTGATTGATGGCTAATCAGGACAATCCCTCTGGTGGATGTTTAGATATATGTATGTAGAACACACATATAAAATTTCGTGACGATCCAACGGTTCAATCAAAAGTTATGACCTTCTGAATACTGCTGCGCACACAAAAACGTCCAGAAAAACCCTAGACGGATTTTTCTTCTTTTCACCATACACGAACACCTTGTTGGTCCTAGCATCACGAGCCACGAGGCTCTGATACCAATTGTGGAAACCTTGGTTTCCAGATCTTTAAAGCTACTAGGAATGCATCATGTTCATATGATTATACAATCAAAGCGGAATTAGAACACAACACATTAACAAGGTGTTTAGGCACAATAACATGAATTAAAACAAATGGGTTGCTCATTATATTAATAATAAACAACCACTAGACGTGTATACATTGAATCCCACGTCTAGTCGACACACGCTTTAGGTTTACATTGTGAATGAATTAATGAATAAAACCTAAGACCCTTGGTTCCTTTTATAGTGTAAGGATTAGGGTTTACAAGAGATAATAACAAATAAACAAGTAAATCTTCTATTTAAATAAACTTATGCAGAATATATCTTGCATGTTTATCTAAATAGAAGCTTCCATAAGCTTCTTGCCTACGATTCTATCAACTCTTGAATTGCATGTGACAATGCTTGGATTGCACACGACAACTCTTGAGCCAACAACACTTAGTTTGTTCTTGTCAACGCCTAAATTGCTCTTGACAACGCTTTGACAATATTTTCATGTTTTCTTCGTTTTTGAGTTTCTGCCACATCAACTTTCTGACCCAACAAAAGATTTCGCAATGTCCAAACTTAAGGATGTCGCAATGTCAAAAAACAAGGATTTCACAATATCCAAACGTAAGGATTTCGCAATAACCAGTATGTTTTTCGTAATAACCCGGTTTTAAAACCCTAATTATTGCGAGAAGTTTCAGTGAAGATTCCGCAATATTTGGACTAATTTCACAATATTCTCGGAAAAACGTACTTTTTCGCTTCAATTGAGCCAAACGCCCCAAATTTTGTATTTTAGCCAAAACAAAGATACCAAATCACTACCACAACTATGTAGATGAGTTGTAGCAAGATTAAACCATAAAAAACAAAAAAAAAATAGGAAGCGAGGTATTTTGATTAAAAAAACACACGAACTAACACAAATACAAACACATAAACAATACAATCATCCCATGTCTCTTGATACCATTTTTAGGATTATGTAAATCTTGATTAATCTATAGAGAGAGTAGAGATAGAAAGATGGTAGATCACACACACACTTAGAGAGAGAAAGTAGTGTAAAACACACTTTACTATATGTAAACCAAATGTGAACCACACCCTCTCCAACTAAGGAGAGGGTTTATATACCCAACCCGTAAAGATGGGCTTGGGCTTACAATGGGTCGCCGGCCTACACAATTGTAGGCTTGGCCTTGTTTAGCAATATCTAAGTTAATCTATTGTTGGAGTGACTGATCCTTTCTGATACGTAAAACATATTTCCAACAATTGGTTTTTATACTTGTGTTCAACTTATGATTTAATAAACCTATAGATTCACTTAACCGTTGTGTTGACGATTTTAAGCATGTATTTCAGGTAATCGAGCTTGATGGTTGCAGAGCATGCATGGAGGGAGTTGGTTCTTAGTTGCCTAACTCTTTATGAACTTTTTCAATCATTTTCAAATGAACACTTACTTTAAGTCTTTTGTGAACTAGTTGTTGTTTGGTAACTGTTGTTGGGACAAACGCTACTCTTATGGTATTAAATTAGGATGGGAAACTTTTAGACGATGTTTGTATATTATTTTCTAGTATCTTTGGAGGTCGTCTTCTATGATTGTGTGTGATGTACTATAAAGTATCACCCTAAAGTGGTATTCCGCTGCATGATAATTTGGTGGTGTTATGTGACAACCGTGGTTTTGAGGTTCGTCACTTGGTCTTATTTTAAGGTTAATTTATGTGTGACTATGTGATTTGCGTGTTTACATGTTATTTTGCGTTAACGAGGTTGGTATGGATATCGTTTATGGGTATAAAGTACTCATAAGTAAATCGAGGAACGGTTATTTCATGTTCATGAGCTCACAAATTAGTGACTATGAAATGAAATGGTGTTATTTTGGTGTTTTACGTATACGTATAAGTATTATAGTAAATCGTATTTTTTTTTACGATTTGGGGTTTAGCATTTACAGGTCTCGGGTAAGGTGTTTAGTCATGTGAGTATTTTTCGGGATGGTTTTAAGTCATTTAGGACTTAATTATAAAGTTTATTTCAAAATTTAAGATTTTTTTTAAAACTGTATATTTTACGTTTTTTTCGGTATACGCGTAAAATTGACTAGTTTTACGGTTTTAAGGTTTCGGAGGCTTTAGGAGCTGAAATAAATTAAGGTAACTTAAGGTATTAATAATAATATATTAATAAGTCTTAAAAAGAAAAAAAAATAAAAAATATATATATGAATCGGGTTTTAAACCGACTAGAAAAGAAAAAGAAAGGATAATGGGCCAAAAGACCCAACTTGAGCCCAATTTGGAAAAGCCTTTTCAATAAAACATATAAATACCATGTTTATATCAAAAAATTCAGTTTTTCATTAATTTTCTCCCCTTTTGGCCGAATTTTTACAAGCCCTAATTTAGGGATTTATCAAAAATAATTTTCTTGAAGATTTGAGGTAAAAATCTTGATTTAATTCTTATAGTTTTCTTGTTTTATAGCATTAAGGCTTCAAGTTTTATGTAATCAATTTATATGATAGATTAGAGTTCTTAATAGATCTGTAATTAGGGGTTTTATAACAATTAACATGATTAGGATAATGATTGGTGATTATTAGTGATGTTAATTAGGGTTTAATCATGTTTAAATTCGTTTTTAAAAACTGGGCAGATTTTTGAGTCACTTGTTTTGATCATATCTAGAGTTCTACAAACTCTTATTTTGTGATCCAAGCATCCCTGAATAGGTATTTGAAGTGTCTTTTAAATGCAAGAAACGAGAACTAAATTGGAGGTCGAGAGGTGGGTCAAAAACATGTTACAACAGTCGGAGGTCAAAACAGTTTTGAAATTAGTCGGGTTTAATATAACGTTTTAAGGTGATTTACTTAGGAGTACACTTGAGCCCTCTAATGAGCATGGTAGTTGGTTAATATATTAAATAAGAGACCTGAAGGGTGGCTAAGCAAATGGGTTAGGGTCAGACCCCCTAATCATAACAAACTTTTTGTATGTTCAAAATCGGTAATATGCGGATAGGCAGAAGTATATATATATATATATATATATATATATATATATATATATATATATATATATATATATATATATATATATATATATATATATATATATATATATATATATATATATATATATATATATATATATATATATATATATATATATATATATATATATATATATATATATCAGGGTCTTAACAGTAGCTTTAAGGTTGGGGCAAAAGGGAGGAGTTAGCTGACATATGTAAGGGCATAGGGTTTCCTTTACAGAGATCATGGGTATGGTTAGGTTGATGTTTAGCTTATAGTTTGGAGACCTAAAAACCGGGACTGTTTTGGGTAAAATGTTAACGAGACGAGTTATGAAGTAAACTAAGTTAAGGGCTTTATAGAGGGGTGTAATGAGATGCTTAGAGCATATAAATGAGGTATATATATGGAAGAAGGTTAGATGTCCATCATAGGTTGATGAGCCATCATAGTGTTTGGTTCATGTTTTGATTGTGTGCTTTTGTTTGTTAGCTTTTTGCTAGTGCACAGACTTTTGGAGAAGCTCAATCAGGTGAGTTTCATAGTCCCATATCTTTTAATGATTTTCACTTCCAGATGGGATGGAAGAGACACTGTTTGGTTTTTGTAACTAATGCTGTGAATGTTTTTATGGTTTGTGATGGACTTGGATGTACACTAATGTGATTAACTACTATGTGATTCTTGATTGTTATTGTGGTTTGACTTGGTACCAAGGGGATGTTGACAAGGCGGGGCCTTGGGGAGGTACATAGATGTGTGAGCATCTATGGGACCAATGGAAAATGACAAGGCGGGGTCTTGGGATGGTTACATAGGTGTATGGGCGCCTATGGTACCATGGTGTTTGGTAAGGCTGGGAGCCTTGGATTTGGTTTGGAATGATTGATCTTGAATGTTAGTTGTTAATGCATACTTGTAGCACATTGTCCATATGTTTAGTGGTTTATGGTTGTTCACAGATTATTATAATCTATTTTTGGTTGGAGTCTAAACCTATGACTCTCACCAACATTATGTTGACGTGTTTTAGTGTCTCTTTCAGGTGATAAAGTGGTTAAGCGTGAGAACATATGTGACTAGGATTGGAGTCGCGTAGGAATGTATTTAGAAGGAGATCCCTGTTCCTTCTTAGTTTATTTTTATGTTTGTTTCTATAATTGATACTATGAACCTATATGTTGATTTGTTTGTGTTATTTATTTGTCTTGGGTAAGAGGTCGGACTGTTACCTACTTATCTAGACTCCTGCATTGATGAGATATTGTCATGACATTTGTGTCACCTTTTATGACATTTCTAATTCATATAGTTCTCTTTATGGACACGCTATTGTTGTGATGATATCCATGCGTCGCGTCCCATATTCCGCCATGGTGGGGTGTGACAGAATGGTATCAGAGCCAATGGTTATAGAGAATTAGGTTGCCTAGTCTAGTAACCTAGTCTATAGCTTAAGGGTCCATGCATATAGGCGTCATAGGAGTATGTGTGCATTTTATATTAATTAAAGTTTTCTGGATGTTATTGGTTTTTACTTCGATGTTTGTTAAGTTTTGACTAGTATGGGTTGAACCATAGTAGTTCATACTTAGCCACATGTTATTTTCTTTTCGGGGTGTGACTAGTGCTGGTTGAACCATAATCATCCACGCTAGTCATTGTCGTATTTTGCTTAAATTGTACATTATAGTACATAATTTGGTACATGGTAGTTTCTATCTTTTGTTGGGTTATTTTATGTACCTGAGGTATAATATTTTTCATTTGATGTTTAAGTCATGTTCCCTAAGAATCATGTGGTGGTTCGAGTTATTAGGAGTAGGTGGATATGAAGGATTTTAAGTTGTTTCCACTCTTATGGGTGACATGACTTATAACTGATTATGTTTTCATTTTGGATTTAGTCTATGCTGTTTTAGCTAGACTATGGATTTATGTATTTCAATAGTTTGATTATATTTTTTTTAATGGATGGAGTTTTGGACTTTATTGTTTATGTGGTTATGAGCTTATGTGAGTAGATGGATATATGTGTTATGTGTTGTATTAATTCTTATAAGTTTCATCATAGGAGGGATTGCATTGGGGAAAGGGTAATTGTATAAGTATGGTGGCCAACATAGTTATACAAGTACCATAACTCTAATGGATTCCTAAGTATGATTGCATGAAAGAGGGTTAATACATGCTTGTATAGTAGATATTAGACGGATTTAAGTATATGTATCCCGATATGCCTATATATGTATGATCCCCTATAATTATCGATTGTATCTTTAGGGGGTGGCTAGCTCGCTTCTTTTCAGATATTCAACCTCCGTTGTGGCATATTCTTCGAGTTTCCTATTTCACGTGTCTATTTTAAAATGGTGTCCTTGGTGTTAAGTATATTGAAATAAATTGAGATTTCTTTTGGGATAATGAAATCTTTTGTGTTGAGTCTTACATTCCTTTTTGTCGGTATATATTGAATAGACTTGGAAATCTACTATAGGGTTGGATAGTTGGTTGTATACGGTAACATAAGGGTAAGGTGTTGGAATCGTGGTTGAAACAAGATGTAACATAAGAATTCTTAATCAATAATTATTTATTTCAAAATTCTAAAAGACTTTTTTTTAAATAAAGCGAAATAAATTTTCTTTCTACTTACATAGTTTATATAATTGAGTTTAACCGATTTACGTTATTTATAATTATTTATACAAGGTTAAATTGAGTTCATGAAAATTTCACATACAATTATTTCTTTCATTTAAAAGGATTGTATTAATCACTAAGTTTATTCTTTAGTTTTTAAAACAACTAGTATAAAATTTTTTTGGTCGTAACTTGTTCGTTTTTAAAGCTTTTTGGGTGATTCAAAAGCCTAAAATTATGTACTCGGAACGTACTTTTCAAATATTCAAAATGTATAGTCATGGGTGGTCAGTATCCTGGTCTAAATTATTATACAAGTGTCGGGTTAAAGGTTGAGTTTTGAATAGTAATTTATTTTTATGATTTGGGATGCACGGGATACCTAGTCTTTGAGTTGAGTTTTGAGTTCATCAAGAGGGTTGTTTCTAGATTGTTTGAGTCACATAGATGTGGGGAGGTAAAGAAAAAAAATATTCTTTTGGAAAAGTCGATCTTGTGCACGGTTTAAATAATATATCGCGGGGCATAAGATGTTTTGGTTGCCATTAAGTGTTTCTTGGATCATTTTTCGTTGTCATGAGTCATTTGAATTGGTACATGTTTGAGTTTTCCTTTTGAGTTTTCGTGGTTTTGGTCTGTTTTAACTCGTGCACGTGAAATGTCGTTAGTTATCCGTGGGTTTGATTCGTTGATCGTATCTAGTGGATTCAGGGTGTAGTTTTGGGTACGTATTGATTGGGAGCGTTGAGGTAGACATATGAAAGACTTGGGCGCGCCTACACGATTAAGTAGGTGGCCCTGAGAGAATGGTGAGAATGCCCTTAGTGGGGATGAAAGACTTAAAAGTTCGTAGACGAACTAATGTGGTCATAAGGTCTCTTAGGAGTGCCAAGGGAAATGAATAGAGATTTGTATAATGTATGGATATTGGCACAAGTAACGCGCCATAGAGAGTGTTGGAAGGGGATATAATACCTCAAAGGTATTTATGATTGTTCGTAAGGCATGTAAGTTTTCCGAAAATTTCCTGAGATTTAGTAGGTTTGCCTATTACTGTGAGGTAGAACCATAAATAGAGCAAGTAGGAGAAGTGAGAGGAGTTGTAGTTATTGCCTTTCCAAGGAAATTGTTGATGGAATGATTTTAAGAGCAAGAGTTGTTAGAAATTGCAACGGATGCAAGGTAAAATTTGAGTTGCTTAGTAGTAGATTGGCTGTGAAAAGCGGTTGAGTGGTCTGATAAGAGGAAGTATTGGTCTTTTAGAATACGTGTAGATTTTCGCGAGTAGAACGAGGTAGAAATTTATTCGTATTGCTTCTAAGAGAGGGTGCAAAGAGGACGTAGTTGAAACTGCTAAGGATGTTGTATGAACGCTTTGGGTTTACGGTTATGATTTTGGCTTCGCCGAGGCGCTAGCAGTTTTCATGGAGTCAATGAACCGGGGGTACATGACAATATATAAACGAGTTGTCATCGGGAGCATCGACGACATCTTGATCTACTCAAATCTAAGAAGGAGAGTGAGGCGAATTATGAGTTGGTTTTGGAGTTGTTAGGAAAGGGAATTATACGTGAGATTTTCAAGTGTGAGTTTTAGGATTAAGTTGGCCAGGATGAGTAGTCAGAGATGATGGCATATCGTGGAACCGGCAAGGGGCAAAGTGAAGAAGGGTGAGGAAGCGTTTTGGAGGCTGAAGAGGTGGATTGGATAATGAGCAGATCTTGGAATTATCGGAAGGACTGGATGAATTCGCGAAGCATGACGATACGTGGAGCAAGGATTTGGATGTATACGAGAACGACAAAGAAAGGCGGTTGTTTATACGTTGTGGGAACTAAAGATTTGGAAGAACTAGATAGACTTAGTTAGTGGAGTTGGATTGTTATATCTGCCTAGAATGCTAGAGGCATTTGGGGTACGAGACGTAGAGAATGATCTATACCGATCATGAACGTCTCCAACACATATTTAATCATCTTGATTGAACATTTGGAAAAGGTGATGGGTGGAGTTAAGTGATGAAAGAAAATTGCAAGGCCAAGTACCATCTGGGAAAGGCAAGCATGGTTGATGAGACATGGAATAAGAAGAATGAAGTGAAGTTGAGACGAACTTGAACTATATGGATGACGTATTAGGGTGGTTTGGATGAAGGATGTAGGTTGCACGAGTTGAGTTGTCTAAAGCATAGAACGCGTCAACATGTATGTTGCGTGGCTTGGACAATCATATGGAGAAAAGGGACGTAGACTATACTTCCTACATAGATAGGAGTAGCTTAGAAAGGGCGATGTAAGGACGAAGTTGGTGAAAGGGATACATAATGGGGTGGAGGAATAAGTACGACGAGAGTTGGGTGATAGTCGATAGACTGACTAATTCATCTCATATTTCAAGAGGAATGAGAAGTCACGTAGTTGAGAAGTTGTAAGGATTGCGTACGGATGTGATGGAATAGAGGTTTTTGCGTAAAAGTTAGCCTAATATGTATGGAATGACTTATGAAGGATTATGGAAAGGGAAGAAACGATGGGAAGCAAGCGTAGTATACCGTTGATAGACTAATGTTTGGTATGAGCATACAATAGGGGTAATTGAGAAAGACGCCTAGAGCATTGGCGTGAGATTTGGAGATAGTTGGAGAACGCATTATATTAGGAAGAATTCTCCTACAAAGAGAGAGTCACCGGTGATAGGGGCATGTTCCCCATTGATGAGGATGTAGGGAATAAAGGAGGAAACGCCTAAATTATAGGTTGAAGACGGGATATAAGATGGTATGGAAATTAAGATTTTGGAAATACAAGCGAAAAGTAGTATGGAGGAAGAATGATTAGAGGGAGCAAGAGGTTGTCAAGATGGTGGGGTGATATTAAAGGGGAAACCGTTATAGCAAGAGGTTAGTAGTCACGAACAATGGAACGTCCACCTAGAGAAAAGGTGTAACACATGTTAGTATGAAGGATGGTTAGTTACTTGGTATCGAGCATGGGAAAGCAAGGATGAGGTGGTGGTTATGACATGTTTCTTGTGAATATTATGGGAAGCTTTTGGTTATGCAATCCTGCATATACCATTGGATGTGTTTAAGGTTGGGAGAACTTCCGAATGATGGAAAATCCGTAGAGGATAGAAGCCGTTAGGTATGGTGATAGGAATTGTAGTAGAAACTGCTGGAGTTAATTCATAGGAGATGAGGTGGATCACCGTTACAGTGGGATGAAGTTAGAAGCGGCCAACTATTGGACTGGAGGTGGATCGGAAAACTATGGAGGTGGTGGCAGTGACTAAGTAGAGGTTGAAAATAGCAAAGAACCGACAAGAGCTATGCGGACAAGAGGCGTAACCCGTTAAGATTTGAGATAAAGTTATGCTAAAGGTTTCACCATGGAAGGGGTGATGCGGTTTGGAAAGAAAAGGGAAGTTAGCACCTAGATTTGTGGGTCCATTTGAAATCCTTGAAAGGATTGGGCTAGTGGCGTATCGGTTGAGATTACCGGAGGAAATTAGTAGTGTGCATGACGTATTTCATGTATCAAACTTGAGGAAATGCTTAGCAAGAACTGACTTGCAAGTACCATTAGATGATATTAGTATGGATACGAGTATTTGTTTTATCGAAGAGCCGATAGAGATTTTGGGTTGTGAAGCTAGGACGTTGGATAAAAAGGGTAATATACCGTAGTTATGGGTAGATGGAATTTGGAACGTGGACTAGAGTTCACGTGGGAACGGGAAGGATTTATGAGGAGCAAGTATCCTCAACTAATTGATAAAGACGATCCTAAGGAGTAAATCTCGGGACGAGATTTCTATTAGGAGGGAGTGATGTGACAACCTTGGTTTTGAGGTTCGTCACTTGGTCTTATTTTAAGGTTAATTTATGTGTGACTATGTGATTTGCGTGTTTACATGTTATTTTGCGTTACCGAGGTTGGTATGGATATCGTTTATGGGTATAAAGTACTCATAAGTAAATCGAGGAACGGTTATTTCATGTTCATGAGCTCACAAATTAGTGACTATGAAATGAAATGGTGTTATTTTGGTGTTTTACGTATACGTATAAGTATTATAGTAAATCGTATTTTTTTTTACGATTTGGGGTTTAGCATTTACAGGTCTCTGTAAGGTGTTTAGTCATGTGAGTATTTTTCGGGATGGTTTTAAGTCATTTAGGACTTAGTTATAAAGTTTATTTCAAAATTTAAGATTTTTTTTAAAACTGTATATTTTACGTTTTTTCGGTATACGCGTAAAATTGACTAGTTTTACGGTTTTAAGGTTTCGGAGGCTTTAGGAGCTGAAATAAATTAAGGTAACTTTAGGTATTATTAATAATATATTAATAAGTCTTAAAAATAAAAAAATAAAAAAATATATATATGAATCGGGTTTTAAACCGACTAGAAAAGAAAAAGACAGGATAATGGGCCAAAAGACCCAACTTGAGCCCAATTTGGAAAAGCCTTTTTAATAAAACATATAAATACCATGTTTATATCACAAAAATCAGTTTTTCATTAATTTTCTCCCGTTTTGGCCGAATTTTTACAAGGCCTAATTTAGGGATTCATCAAAAATAATTTTCTTGAAGATTTGAGGTAAAAATCTTGATTTAATTCTTATAGTTTTCTTGTTTTATAGCATTAAGGCTTCAAGTTTTATGTAATCAATTTATATGATGGATTAGAGTTCTTAATAGATCTGTAATTAGGGGTTTTATAACAATTAACATGATTAGGATAATGATTGGTGATTATTAGTGATGTTAATTAGGGTTTAATCATGTTTAAATTCGTTTTTAAAAACTGGGAAGATTTTTTAGTCACTTGTTTTGATCATATCTAGAGTTCTACAAACTATTATTTTGCGATCCAAGCATCCCTGAATAGGTATTTGAATTGGCTTTCAAATGCAAGAAACGAAAACTAAATTGGAGGTCTGGAAGTGGGTCAAAAACAGGTTACAACAGTCGGAGGTCAAAACAGTTTTGAAATAAGTCGGGTTTAATATAACGTTTTAAGGTGATTGGGGTACTTAGGAGTACACTTGAGCCCTATAATGAGCATGGTAGTTGGTTTATATATTAAATAAGACACCTTAATGGTGGATAAGCAAATGGGTTAGGGTAAGACCCCCTAATCATAACAAACTTTTTGTATGTTCAAAATCGGTAATATGCGGATAGGCAGAAGTATATATATATATATATATATATATATATATATATATATATATATATATATATATATATATATATATATATATATATATATATATATATTGGGGTCTTAACAGTAGCTTTAAGGTTGGAGCAAAAGGGAGGAGTTAGCTGACATATGTAAGGGTATAGGGTTTCCTTTACAGAGATCATGGGTATGGTTAGGTGGGTGTTTGGCTTATAGTTTGGAGACCTAAAAACCGGGACTGTTTTGGGTAAAATGTTAACGAGACGGGTTATGAAGTAAACTAAGTTAAGGGCTTTATAGAGGGGTGTAATGAGATGCTTAGAGCATATAAATGAGGTATATATATGGGAGAAGGTTAGATATCCATCATAGGTTGATGAGCCATCATAGTGCTTGGTTCATGTTTTGATTGTGTGCTTTTGTTTGTTAGCTTTTTGCTAGTACACGGACTTTTGGAGAAGCTCAATCAGGTGAGTTTCATAGTCCCATATCTTTTAATGATTTTCACTTCAGATGGGATGGAAGAGACACTTGTGTATACACTTATGTGATTAACTGCTATGTGATTCTTGATTGTTATTGTGGTTTGACTTGGTACCAAGGGGATGTTGACAAGGCGGGGCCTTGGGGAGGTACATAGATGTGTGAACATCTATGGGACCAATGGATAATGACAAGGCGGGACTTTGGGATTGGTACATAGGTGTATGGGCGCCTATGGTACCATGGTGTTTGGTAAGGCTGGGAGCCTTGGATTTGGTTTGGAATGATTGATCTTGAATGTTAGTTGTTAATGCATACTTGTAGCACATTGTCCATATGTTTAGTGGTTTATGGTTGTTCATAGATTATTATAATCTATTTTTGGTTGGAGTCTAAACCTATGACTCTCACCAACATTATGTTAACGTGTTTTAGTGTCTCTTTCAAGTGATAAAGTGGTTAAGCGTGAGAACATATATGACTAGGATTGGAATCGCGTAGGAATGCATTTAGAAGGAGATCCCTGTTCCTTCTTAGTTTATTTTCCTGTTTGTTTCTATAATTGATACTATGAACCTATATGTTGATTTGTTTGTGTTATTTGTTTGTCTTGGGTAAGAGGTAAGACTGTTACCTACTTACCTAGACTCTTGCATTGATGAGATATTGTCATGACATTTGTGTCACCTTTTATGACATTTCTAATTCATATAGTTCTCTCTATGGACACGCTATTGTTGTGATGATATCCATGTGTCGCGTCTCATATTCCGCCATGGTGGGGTGTGACATGTTACAACTGACATCCTTTGTCTGGGCAAGTCGCGCTTGCTAGAGCTTTGTTGGCCAAACAGGCATACTTTATTTTGCAAACTGAGGATAGTTTGGCAGACTTCCTGCATAAGGGCAATTGTTGGTTTCTGATTATGTCTAGCTGCGTTATCATAAGCTTAGTGTAATAATACATTTGTTTTATGTGAGGCGAATAACAACTTAGCTTAGAAAAGGATCTTGTATTCAAAATGGTTTTTAAACTTATGAATTCACTCAACCTTTGTGTTGATTTTTACGTATATATCTTAGGTATTAAAGATTGATAGCATGGATCAGCACAAGCACAAGCTTGAAATTATTATCATGGATGTTAGGAACCTCATGTTGTAAACTCTGATTTTTGAAGAATATATAAAGAAAGTTGGCTTAATCACTCTTTTGAGTTGTTTTCTATTATTATGACTTGTGCTCTATGAAGTAATACCCTAAATTAATGTCCTGTTGCGTTAAGGTAAAAATGGGTGTGTTACAACTTTAAACACTAAGGACAATGTTTGGTTTTAGTATGGTGGCGGTAAATAGATACTTGCTTTGCTTACTTTTCTCACGTGATCCATATTTTTTTGTTTTGTTATGAATAATAGGCCAAAATTGACCGAATTGAAAAGTATTTCGTCTTTTCCATAACTGTTTTGACACGAATGTAGGTTTTCCCATTGGTGAGAATAAGAGTAATTTTTACTTGACCAGGCGTGTTAAGCCCTTAGCTTCGTTCCTTAACTATATTAGGCTAAGTCTCTTAAATGAGGACGAGAAGTGATAGATCAATTATAAGATACTATGCTAAACGTAGAGTATTCATATTATTTCAAAAACTCATGTGTTTGGTTGTGTTATTTTTGTCCCATTTATTTTTCTCGCTTAAATAAGTAAGTTGTTAATTATTATATTTTTAGCGGCTTGATCGTACTTGTTGATTTTTAACTATGTATCGTGGTTTTCGTGTAATGAAATTAGGAAGACATTAAGGATTCACCAGCGTTACGGATTTTAAGTATTCGCACCCCGAATAATCAAAAGCTTTCTAATAATAATTTTTAAGTTCATATCACCCAAAATTAGCATAAATTTAAGCACACAAGGCTAAAAATTGATGCAAATCAATGTGAATGACTTGAAAACCTTAAAGCTTTAAAGATACAATATTTCCTTTTTAGGATGAGATTATACGTCTTTAGCTAATCAAAGTCACCGATGAGGTGTGTAATAAAAGGCAAGGCAAGACTGTAGCTAATAAACGTATCATTACGGTGTTTGATTAATAAGGGATTGAGGGCTTGTTGGGGTGATTGGAGTTGAGAACGGGAAAAATGTTCATAAGTTGTAGGTCACAGTCTTAATAAGAAGCTTGGACCCCTTACGAGTATCTATTTTCTATTTTCATTAACTTATCTTATATTCTGTTAGCTCTAGCTTATTGCTTGCTTGACTGCTAACCACTCAAGGGTGGCCTAGTGGCAAAACGATTTGTGGCTATCACTCCAAAGTGTGTGAGGTCTCAAGTTCAATTCCCACTAGGTGCATATAACCTTGTAGTGGCCACGCCAACCTCCTGAAAAGGGAGGGCTTTACCTGGTTTGAGTCTATATGGCGGTGGGCTCAAACCCCGTGGATTAGTCGGCCAATGAGTCGGAAATCACGGTTACCAAAAAAAAAATCTTGCTTGACTAATTATTTGACTAGTTTATGTGCTTATTTATTTTCTATGTTTGTTTTATCATTGTTCTTATTGTTCATTACTTATTAGTTCATCCAAATCCCTATTTCATTATCTTATTGTGTGTCATAATTTGTTAAGGAGTGTTTGGTTTTGCTTAATTATCACTATATACTAAAATCTAGGTGCTTGAACCTTTTTAGTAGCTTAATGGGATATTATGAAGCTAATTTCTCTCACTAGTTAAGCATAAAATAGAAATTTACAAAAAAAGTAGGATTAAGATTTTTGGTTCCTTTGGCACTGATTTTATCTTAGAACTCATTACGTTGTTAGTTATTGTTGATTTAAGTTTAAATAGGATCATTAGTAAATAATTGGTAAGTATCAATTGACTTTATAAGGTTAAAGCTCATTAAGCTTGAAAATAGTTTAACTTTCTAGCATTTTTCGACAAAAAAATACTTGTAACCATTGCAGCATCATAGTGATCTTAATAATAGGTTTCAGTGGTTAAAATTTGGAGCACAAGTAGATTTCACAGTAATTAGCATCAGTATTAGGTTAGTTTTAGTATTTGAGCTTATTACAGCTTATGCTGTAAGCTAGAAATTGGCCTTTCTTTAGCTCACATGCACACTAGAAGTATATAGCCCACTATTGCGTTAATTTTTGGTTTGATGTCGTGTTATTTTGATGATGTGTTTCTATGTGATTATATGCGATTGTTTTGTGTTTTATGTTTGTATTTGAGCTTGTTAATAAGTGCTACTTATTTATAAGTTGCAAAAAAAAATACAAAAAGCAAAAACTCAGGGTCAAACCCCTGACCTTCACACTCCCAATACCTCACACAACACAGTCCAAACAAACACGCCCTTGGGTCTTTTCTGTTACTCATTTCTTTTCTTTTTCTATTAACCTCTTTATTTTTTTCTTTTTTCTAAATAAGTTGTTATAACTTATTCGATTTTCTAGCTTATATTTAACGTGGGAAATTACTTTTTCTTAAGCCGAAATCTTTTAAATCATATATCTTTCACTTTTGAAAAGTTTGAGTTCATTTGTTCAGGTATTTTGAATACCTGATTATTTTGTCTTGTTGTGGATTTTGCTTATTGAAATTTCCTAGCTTATTGCAAAAAAAATATTTCGAGTTTGTCTTATTTTCTCATTTTAGGCACCCTTGCCAAATTTCATTTCATTTAGTGGCTTATTGACTTTTTTTCTTATTTTCAAAGTGCTTTTTGGGTTATTTCAATAATCTAAGATCATTTATGTTAAAACTGCTTTTTCAAAAGTTGTTTGTTTCTACAAAATATTGATTTCCATTGAAAAGCATTTTCAATACGCCAAAGTTTTTCTCATTGGACTTTTAAGGCCCATTAAGCTAGCTTATTGCTTAAGCTTATTAGAAACATTTTTAGTTAAAAGTCCTTTTATAATATATTGTAAATCTTTATATTTCTAAAGAGAGAAAGTAGAGAGAGAGATAGTTACACATACACACTTATAGAGAGAAACTAGAAAGAGAGTCACACGTATTGTGTGTGAAAAAAGAGCAACCTTACTCTCTATAACTAAGGAGAGGGTTTATATACCCAAGCACACAAGATGGGCTTAGGTCTTACAATGGGCCGTCGATCTACATAACTTGGGTTAGGCTTGGCCTTGTTTGTTTAACTTAATATCTAGACTACAAGTTAATACTTAATATATTGTTGTAGTGATTGATCCTTCCAAAATACGTAAAAACGTATTTCCAACAATCTCCCCCTTTGGGGGGTCACTCCAATGTACAATGGGGTTACCCGAGTAACAATAATAAAATAAACTTAGCAACTATACTTGTCTCGAGCTCGTAGTCTTATACCTTTGTAATTCTTGAAAGCCTTAGAGTTTGATACATCGGAAGACTTTAAGTTGAACTTTCTAGAATTTCCTGAAGTATGCAATGCATAAAATATAAGCATATGGGGACAAATTCTTCTCGGACACCGTAATGCCACTGTCTTCAAATGTCGCAACATAAGTAGACACGGTTATATGGATTTGACATTTCATTCTAATTCGGTAGCATTTTACCTCCGGTCAGTGAACACCATTGGACGATATTAAATATCGTACTTGTGGCAGGTACTTTCAATTAAGAACCTCCTTTAAAATATTTCGCGGATAAACCCGTTCTCTTTACTCGACAGTCCAAAGCTAACTCCGAACGTAAAGAGTGAATCATTTGGATAAAATTATTCGCATGATTGAAGCCGTCAATTCAAATTCCTGGAACAAGTTTGATCGATTTAAGAATCGCACCATCGCTGCTTTCCAGTTGTCACGAGCTTGATTCATTTGAATCTTGAAAGTTACCTACCAAGTGCTATTTGATGTCAACACTAGAAGGATTTCCATTTGTCACCGTAAATACTACATAGTATCACACTGAATATTCTGGCAATATCATTAAGATATTGCGTAGAGGCCTGGAACGAGTTTGAATTCATTTACGAATTAAACCACTGTTGCTTTCTAGGTATCACAAGTTTGATTCATTATGAATCGCACAAGTCACATACCATGAGGATTTTGATGTTCATAGAAGAAGGATTTCCATATTCATTGTAAATACTTTCTTATTACTCAGATGTTTAGGCAAGATCATAAAGATTTTACGTAGGACTCTTAATATCTTTCTTACTTTTCAAAGTGTGTAAATAAGTAAGGAAATATGGAAATGTATCCTAATGAGATTATTGATGATCTCAAATGACTCTTGATTCGAACATGCATTTTAGATTTTAGTGATCGGAGGCTGGAGAGGAGTGCCACCATTTCAATACAAATTTACTCGGAGTGAATAAATCGATAGATAACATGTTCATATCCATGTGATTAAAACAAATACCTTTTGAGAGACATCTGAGTTTGCTGGGATGGGTTGTGCATTAAATCACTGGGTCCATGATGTCTATCTTCAATACCGAGTATCATTAAATGATCTCGATAACATTTGTATTTGACCCAGTTTCTGACTAAGTTGTAAGGAGGGCTTCTTTCTTTAAACCGTTTATCTTTACAATTCTTTTTAATTCTTAAACTCCTTCAATGCTTACCAATAAGTCATAACTGGTACCTTGTTGTTATTGTTCCAGTACTAACTTAAGTACTTGGTCGGCATTCGGCTACGTTCACAATCTTTCTCCATCTTTCCTAAGTACTACTATTTCTAGCAATGGAATGTCCTTGGTAAGATTCCTCCGGTTCTAGAGGAATCATTGGAGTTAACCTATCCTACCATCCTTACGTCACCGCTATCGTCATAGTCTTGCAATAATTGGGTTGTGGGCAAGTATATGTCACCAAGAAATACATTTTTGACATCCAAAATCGTTTTGCCCCCTTGACATATGCCATGATATTCGAAAACATTTCCTATATGTTGGGATGAGCCATCACATTAATTCAAACATTTGAAATAAACCATCTCTCATATTAAATCACATTTTCTACCCCGCATAAAAAATATTGATTTAATGAAGTTTTAACAAAGATTTTGGGATGAAAGATGCAAGTCTGTTTTATCTTCATGATACGATAATTGTAGAATTAGATCACATATTCACCATAATAGAAAAAGGACAGGATTGGACATGATTTATGAGAACATCATATGATAGAATCATATTGTTCTTGTTGATAAATGTTGGTCGCCCTCGTCGCGTCATTCTTGAGGTTATCTTTTCTTGATACCACATGTATGATTGGTAATTTTGTCTTGACACCAATTGTGATGTCGGTAATTTTGTCTTGACACCAGCTGAAAGATTACTCCTTATGTCTTGGCACCAATTGTAAACACCGGCAATACACAATGAATTGACATTGAAGAATCTGAATGCTAGACAATTGCTACCCCTCAATTGTTGACCCATGTTCTATCTAAAGAGTTGTATTCATCGTTTGAGTAGTCGCATCGTCGAGTATGTATATACCAATTCACGATTCCTCACTTTGTAGAGATGATAACTTCGTAAAAACAAGATTTCTCTTGTTTTAAAAAATAAATGTACTGAAGCGTACATAAATTTGTGTTAGATTGTGTTATTACGTAAACACAACCCCCTTACATGGTTATAAAGTAAACCATGCCCTAGAAAATTAATTCTCGTTGTTAAGCCAAAGCTTTCATAAGAAATACTTGACATGAATATAAAAAGCAGGTTACTATCTGAAAATAATAGCAAGCCATTTTAGCATTGTTGGTCCCTTTTAACTCATTACTACTTATCAACGTTAAGTAGTAACTATCTAATTAGATTCACGTGTGTTGTTTTATCAATTAATAAGAACTAAGAACAAATAAAACAACAATACCAATTTATCTTTTCAACGTATAGACTTTTATTAAAACTCAATAATGAATCTATAACCCACTTTGTTTGCGGAATAACAAAGTGTTTGAATGACAATGTGGGGTGATCTCTTCTACTTAAACTTTCAACCAAAGTTAATAGTTTAAGTTCCAACCTAAACGTTCATATGCACTTTGGCTATATGGTTTGGTGGGTATTGGGAGAGCAGGTTAATTAGAGATGCTTTCTAATGTTATGGTTACCGGTTTCTCTCCCAAATGCACTCCTTATATAGGCAGTGCAAAAACTAGGGTTTACAATCACATGTAACGATGCAAGAGTTTATCCAATGGGTGGTTGATGCCCATGCTGGATAAGCAGTACATAGTACAGAATAAACTAATCTAGAAAAGATAAAGGTTGTACTTATAGCTAACAATACAAGAAACCTTTTTCCTACTTTGAATTAAAGTAAATCATTTCCTGCCTAATTGTAAACCTTCAGAATACTTAAGTGTCTTCAGCATTCTAGAGGAGATCGACATCATTCAGTTTGGTATTGTCAAGCCAAACTGAACTGAAAGCTCTTCTTCAGGACTTGTTCTTCAGCAACTAGACCGCCTAGAGTTTGAAACAAAGATTCCCTTATCTTCTAAGTTCTCTGGAAGAGGAAAGCTGAACATCCTTCAGCAAAACATTCTTTAGTAGGAATCTTTGTTCATCTGGTCATGCTTCAGTAGAGTCACCTTTCTGCTGAACATGAAACACTTAGAGGGATTTTATATTCAAATCCTAGAGTTGCTTCAAGTTCAGTAAATACTGACCCAACAATCTCCTCCTATTTGGATATACAAATAGCCTAAGTCTAAGGTCAGTAGTAAGTGAGCATAACAACTTCTTCTTACTTGCATTGAACAATAAATTATTTATAAAAATTAGATAATCATTCATTAATAACATTACAAATTACAAATTGAAAATTACAAATGATTATTTAATTCTTCGTTGGCCTAAGTCCTTATATGATAGGAGTCTTCCCAATTTCTTTATACAAGCTCAGCTTCAGAGTTCTTAGCTTCTCTTCTTCGTGTAGTCTG
Organism: Glebionis coronaria; assembly: GCA_025667525.1. Lineage (NCBI taxonomy): Eukaryota > Viridiplantae > Streptophyta > Magnoliopsida > Asterales > Asteraceae > Glebionis > Glebionis coronaria. The sequence continues at coordinate 717,461 of JANFOE010001321.1, forward strand.
TACAAATTATCAATCTCTTCTTGAGAAGCAATCCCATCCTTGATAATCATTTCATCCATTGTTGAGTCACCTTTGTTCTTGGGCTAGATGGGAGGTGTACCATCATCAATTGTGTCATCGCTAGTGGTAAGACCCTCAACATGAATATCTTTTGCTGAAGACTCCCTATTAGTCTTAGCTGGGCTTTTGTTAGCAAATGGACACTCATAGACAACTTGTTGCTTCTGATCCTTCTTCTGTGCATGTTTCTGAAATAGCTGCTGAATGGTGATTTTCTCTCCCTCAACAGAAGATTGCCCAACAACTTATGTTGACCCACCATGAGAGAGGAAGGAAACAAAAGAGTCTAAGGTAGAAGATATCTTGGCCAGCATTGCTGGAACATGTTCAAGAGCACCAAGTTTCTGTTGAACCTCTTTAGATAAGGTTAACTTTTGTCGTTCCAGCAAGGCCACTCTATCCTTGATCTTTGATAGAGAGTCACATAAGTCATTTATCTGGCCAGGAACATGTGTGAACTCTGGTGGAAACTTCGTAGAAGCACCATTAATGGAGTCCATGAGTGATGACATTTCTTCCTTTAGAGAGTTAGGTTACCACATCTTTCACCATAGGCTTCAAAGCAACAAGAATAACATCTTTGATTTGTTCGACAGTAGGAGAAGTTGGTCTTGCTTTTAGTGTGGCAATTTTAGCATCAACAATGACTATTTCTTCCTTGAGCTTATTCACCTGTGACTGAAGAACCAACACTTGATTTTTCAGTTCTTTTACTTGAAGAGCTCTGTGGGATGGTAGCTTTGGAGTTTGTTTAGCAATATCATCCTCTGGCTCACTCTCATCAAGGTTTATTGGAGCTCTTTCATCAAACCCAAGCTCCTTCTCAAGGTCTTCTGAATACATATTGAACGTGAAAGAAGGCAAGTGTCCCACCTTGGCTCTAGTGGTGAGAGGAACTTCCATTGTTATCTTCTCAACATCACCTCCAGTGTCAGGATCAGATTCAATTTCTTCACCACCAGGGTTGGCTTTTCCTGATGGGTCCTGAGAAAAAGTAACTAATAAGTTAAGATCAATGATTATGGTTTTGTTCCCTTTAGTAGGACTCTGTTGTTGTGGTACTATATCATTTGGAACAGATTGGCCAGGGTCATCGTCAGCTATTGTATTTGCTAACGCCTCACGCCCAGATGCTGGCTTAGAGTGACAAATGATAGAATCTACCAAGGAAATTGGAAATGTATTTAAATTTAAATTACTTACCAATGCTAAATCCACACTATTGAGCTAAGGGTGCGCTCTTTCTTCACCTTTATCTCGTAAAGAAGTTGGGATATAGGTTGCCTTCAGGGCCTCTTTATGCATGCCACTCCTAACAGGTGCTGAAGGTGGTGTCTGGCTAGGGTTCTTGTCCTTGGCTGAGGACTTTTCCTTCTTACAAATGTGGCCTTGTGATACATCATACATCTCCTTTAATGAGGATTCTGTGTTGGTTCTCCTTTTCTTGGACTCACGTCTACATTTTTTAGTATTGACAGATGTTGACTTTTGACGTGGTTTAGATGAAGCTGCAGGCTTTTTGCCTTTGAGATCCCCTTATCCAGTTGGAGAAGTGTTAATAGGAGCTTTGTACACTATTGGACCTTCTGCTGAGTAGATGTTCAGCATGGGTTGTGTGAAAGGGGGATCAGTGGTACTAAGTGGAATGTTCCAGCGCTTAAGCTCAAAGGGTTGAAATACTAGTTTTTCTCCCTAGAGCTGAGTAAATGAATCTCCAAGGTGGTCAGAAAAATGAGGGAAAAAAATATAGTGTAAACCACATTCTTTTCCCTAGTTCTTTTCTCCAGTTTCCCATGAAGATCTTCAAATATTAACCTCTAAAAATCAGCCTTGACCCCCTTGGCCAGACAATATAAAATTATAGTATCCTTTTGGTTTATCTGATCAAGCCCACCAGTTTTCCCCCATGCACTCGATCAAAATGGTCATCAGTAATTTCCACTTAGGTGGCAAACAACTTCTCTTTTTTTGGGTACAGGGTTACCCTGGTAAATTTGTATTAATCACAGAAAGTTTAAATACAACGGAATGCGGCTGAATACCATATTAACCTCAAGCAAAACTTGAAACAACCATAGCCCGTGACATGCTACGAAGATAAACTAAACAGAAAAAATCTTACGCCTAATCATCTCCATAAATGCGAAATGAATTCGGAGAATTCCATCTCTCTAAGATTCTTTGCACTAATGAACAATTCTTGAAGCAGAAAGTTAGTAACTTCAGCCTAACAGTAATCATAACATCATATCTAATATCTTCCGGTGTGCGCCTAGCTTGCTTAAAAAGACTAGCATTTCGCTCACGCCATATATAATACGTAGTAGCTGCCACCACCATTCTACCAATAATACTCTTAGCAGTTATATGAGCCAAGGGTTTTAAGTAATCAACAATTTCATGTAACAACGGACGAACGTGTTCCATATCATCCAGCACCCTCACATACTCCCAAACCTTAGCAGCAAAAGAACATTCAAAGAAAAGATGTGTGTGAGAGTCGGGCTGAAGCAAACAACTTCTCTTCCATCCCCTCTTTTCAGTAATCTCTTCAGTATACCCTATCTCTTTAAAAAAACCGCTTTTACCTGTGTAAAATCATCGGGTATTGCCTCATAATCTCTAGGTTTTTCTAAATAATCCAACCCTAATACCCTTCTAAAATTTTTAAACCAATTTTAGCACGAAGGGAAGCAGATGTAGAAGTAAAAGCAATAGATTTCTTTTTTTTTCGAAGGTATTCCAGTAAACCAAAACTCTTTTATAACACTTTGAACCATCATACCTGGATCTTTAAACAGGGCTTCATGAAGAACACATTTAGAAACAAAATCCAGGACTTCTTTCCCAGGTATGGATGAAAGTGAATTTGTTTCAAGTAGAACACGATTGTTAGGTTTAAAAATGATGTCTTTAATTGGGTGGTTGACATGGGATGATGGATCAAGAACTATCTCAATATCCTCCTGGGTGGGTGAACCTGCCATTCTTGTGTGTGTGTTTATTTTGTTGAAAGAAAGAGAGTTTGTGTGTGTTTTTTGATATAAAAATTTTGTAAGTGTGCTTTAAAATCCAAGTTCAAGGGATTATATAAAAACTTAGAAAGATTTTATGAAGTTTTTAAAACCTTTTGGAAGAAGTTACAAAAGTTTTAGGGTTTCTTTTGAACATTTAGCACAAACCCTCTGATATGAGAAAAATCTCATATCAATTAATCAACAAATCACCCTAAAACACATAGAAAATACCTAACTTTTGTGCTATAAAGCAGTATTATGTGGTATGTTTTGTGTTTGTGCTTAAATAGGTAACAGGGATACAGTTTCAAGCAAACAAGAGGAAATCAAGCTCATTTATGATGAAAAGACAAGAGAAGGATCAAAGATGACAAGCCATTTGAAGATGAAAGACCTATCTTGACAACATTCAAAAGTTGAGGGACTTAAATGCAAACTTTGGAAAAGTCAAGATTAAAGTCAAACTTGGTCAAACTTCAAGTCAAACAAGTCAAGGGAGTCAAATAAGTAAGAATGCAAGTCAAAGGACCAAATTTTCCATTGGAATGAAGAAAAGAGCTCATTTGAATAATCTGCTAAAGACAAGGGTTGAAAGTGTAAATAATACATTAAGTTTGGCCTTGATCCGAGTCAATATCATTTCAACCAATCATAATGCAAGAAATTGAAGGTTTGGATCACCAACTAGCCTGCCAGCTCACCCCTTCATTTAATATCCGAATCCAAAATAGTGCAACGCACTATACTTTTATCCACCAATAAGAATGCAACACTCAATAATCAGTTATCCAAAACAGATAATGATCCGTGTGAGGGGCCAATATCCAATCAAATCATAACACGTGGCATCCTCAACAAGAACAAGCCCAAGATCGATTTCGAGCTACAAGGCAATTCATTAAGAACTTTATACATGAAATTTACTCAAAATTAAGAGACGAATCCAACTGTACAGCTTAATTAGACTGAAGAAGAAAGGATAAAGAAAACCCTTTTGTGTTCTTGATGAAGAATCTGTAATTCACTCATCCTTGACACCTGGAACCTCCTTATTGGTTGAGACACGTCATTCTACCCCAACAACTCATCATCACATCTCTATAAATAGCAGCTTGTACCTTCATTTTCAGAGTGTAGTTAACGTGTGAAAACACACACACTTTATAATTTCTCTCATAGTTTGTTAGATACTAGTAACTAAACTCAAGAGTCTGGAAAACTCTTGAGTTGGCTAATTAGTTAGACAGTTGTAACCACCTTTTGTAACTACCTTTCTTCTATAAATAAAATTTACTCAATTCTCATTCAAATCTTCTTACATTCTACTACATACTTAGCCATACTGTTGCTGCTTTCTTCTATTGATCAAACTAGATCAATAGAAGCTTTGTGGATGTTTTTAGAAGCTTATTAGTACTCAGTTCAAGTTCTAGTTCTAGTTCTAGTTCTAGTAGATTGTAGCTGTTTGGGTTGATTTGAGCAGAAGTAGATTTTGGAGGTGATTAATTGGGTTAATGGTGGTGAATTGGTGATGTTCTAGCAGATTTTAGTTGGCTCAGCGCCATACTACTCCATCAATGGAGGCTTCACAGCTAAAAGGCACTTTTACTTGTTTAATTTCCTCGAAAATGAACTTTGCAGGCTAAATTCTTAGAGTAAACACTACTTGCTTCTATGATCATGTGTTTAGCCTTGTTTTAGTGTAATTGAGCTAGTTTGATAGCCTGTCAGTACTTTTGTAGCTTAAACCTTAGTTTACTTACTTTCAGTTCTGATGTTCATCAGTAAGTAGTCTTTGCTATCATTTTGTAGTAAAGTGTGTTTACCTGTTTTTTTGCAGCCTAAACATACCTTATTTTGTCATTCAAACAATAGTAAATGGAAATCATTACTTGATTCTCACTTGTGTTAAAAATTGTGTTAATGCAATAATGTCTAAAAACGTTACTTTCATTTTTCGGTCTCGCTTAGTTTTGATTACGACTATATGTAAAAACAAGCATTTACGAAAACAACGAAAAACGAATTCTTGAGATCAAGTATTTTTCATTTTACCCATTTTCACTTAAGGTATGGATAAACAAGTACTAACCTTAATCAAGTGATCAAGTGATTTAATCTTTTCTTAAAACTCACTTTTTATTAAGTGTGATAAGTTTTTATTAAACTTTCTTTTTAAGAAAATGTTTTATTAAATTAATTATTTGAAATTTTGAAAATGGCATATTCTCATTTGGTTAGGAATATTCTATTAGGATATTTTTAAACCAGATATGACCTCCACCACTAAAGGACAAAAAGGGAGCGGAGTCTAGTCCAGCGGTACCTTAACTCCTAGGTGGTTCCTTATCGATAAGGTACCGCGACCTAAGATAAGGTACCGTGGGCAGATATAGCCGTTGGCCCTTTGTCCTATAAATAGTGGACCATTCTCAGCTTTTCAATTCACCTCTTTTGCACATCTATTTCCAGATTCAAACACTCTTCTTTAATCACTCAAATCTTTGATCATTTGTTTGATTACTACTTGTTTAAGAAGTGAATCTTGTTCATCCATCCCTTCCTCTCCAAGTGCAAAGAGAAGAACAATATCCTTCTGAAGTGTTGAGTCCACCACCAAATATCCATTGAAGATCTAATTCTATACATTTGTAGTTGTGTCATAGTTGTGAAGATCCAAGTAGTTGTGTCTATTTGGAAGTTGTGTATGTACTAAGTATAGTTGTGTAGATTGGTCCTAGCTACGATTAGGGCTCGACTTTTAGCTTAGAGTCGGAAATTGGTTAAGCGATGTGTACGGTTTTCTCCACCATAAGGAACTTGTTGTGTAGTGAACTCTCGAGTAAGGAGTACTCGAGGAGTGGAGTAGGAACGAGGAGTGAGCTTCGTTGTCGAACCACTATAAATCCTTGGTGTTCGGTTTGATCTTTCTTTACCCTTAACTCTTTACATTCTTTATTCTTTGTGCATATATTTTTGTTAGTATTAGGTTAGTTACACTATCATTGTTCATATTGTGCATAAGAAGATTTCACATATTTCCTCAAGCCTAAGTTTTTGAAAAAGGATTTTTGAAAACCACATTTTAAACAAGTAAATATAAGAAAGTATTCAACCCCCCCCCCTTCTAGTTTCTACAATTGGTATCAGAGAGGGTTGCTCAAGAACTTCTAAAGTATATTGTATTTTAAAACTTGAATCGATCTATGGATTCCAACAAATACCTAGAAGGGCAATCTATGCAAAGACCACCACTTTTTGAAACCGATAGTTTTATTTATTGGAAAAATAGATTTGAAACTTATGTGAAATCAAAAGATTTAGATCTTTGGCATGTTATTACCAATGGTGATTTTTTACCCTATCAATTTAATGAAGTTTCTAAAACAAAAGAATTGGTCACTTTTGACAAAGCTAATGACGACACTAAAAAGAAACTTTCAAAAAATAATGAGGCTAAAATGGTGATTTATAATGCTTTGCCTAAGAAAGAGTATGAAAGAATTTTTATGTGTGAAACCGCTAAAGATATTTGGAACACTCTTTTAGTAACCCACCAAGGTAATAGCCAAGTCAAAGAAAGCAAAATCGATCTTCTTGTCCAACAATATGAACAATTTGTCATCTTAGAAGATGAAACTATTGATAGTGCATTTGCTAGGTTTAACACCATTATTACTAGTCTGAAAGCACTTGATGAAGGTTTTTCTAGCAAGAACAATGTTAGGAAGTTTCTAAGGGCTTTACATCCAAAGTGGAGAGCAAAAGTCATGGCGATTGAAGAGTCGAAAGATCTCTCAACTTTATCACTCGATGAAATCATAGGCAACTTGAAGGTTCATGAGATGATAATTTTGAAGGACTCGGAATTAGTGAAAACCTAGAGTGAAAGAAAATCTCTTGCACTTAAAGCCAAGAAGGCACAAAGTGACCATGATAGTTCCTCGGATAGCGATGACGAGGAGTATGCATTGGCGGTGAGAGATTTCAAGAAGTTCTTCAAGAGACGAGGTCAACACGTTAGGCAACCCAACAATGATAAGAAACCATTCTCAAAGAATCGGTTTGTCAAGAACGAAAAAGGTGATAGGAATTGCTTTAGATGTGGTGATCCAAATCACTTCATTGGTGATTGTCCAAAGCCCTCTCGTGATAAGAATCACACGACGTTCGTTAGTGGCTCTTAGAGCGATAGCGGTGAAGATGACGATGACAACCCCAAAGAGGAGAAATGTCTTATGGCGCACACTTCTAAAGAGGTACATTCCGAAACCGAATATTATAGCAACGATAGCTCCACTTTTGATGATATTGAATTTGAAGGAAAATATGATAGTTTACACAGACTTAGTCTTAAATTCATAGAAAAGAATAAAACCTTAAAATCAACCAAAACTAAGCTTGAAAATAAGATCAATGAACTTTGGGAGAAATTGGCAATACTTGAGAAAAATAAAGAAGTGGATTTAGGTTGCTTAAGTTGTGAGAAACTTAGATTATAGAATGAAGATCTCAAGAGCACCTCCATTAAATTGGAAAAGTTCATGAAAGGTACTAGTGCTCTTGATGATATGTTAAACAAACAAGTTCATTCTAAGGAAAGACTTGGTCTAGGTTTTAACTCAAATGAAGCCTCAACAAGTGAACCTAAACAAGTCAGATTTTCACAAAAATCACCCACTGTACGTGGTCCCATATTGTATGGGGCGGTTCCTTATCACTATGGAACCACCGCCATAGATAAGGTACCACGGCCAGAAGATGAATTTTGTGAAAATCATGAATTTTCTGAAAAATCAAAATCAGGTGAAAAACCAAAGCATCTTATTGTTAATAAGGTAAAATTACCCATACTTGACGACAATGCTATTGATAAGTTCTACAAGCCATTTAGTAAACCTCTCATGAGAAATAGAAGTTTATCTAGACCATCTTCTACTCCACCTAGAGTACGGAATGAGTCTAAGCCTAGAAGTAGAATGACAACGCCTAGAAGAGATAATCAAAACAATTCACGATCTTAAAGTAAAACCCCAACACCTAGAAGAAATGATCATAACTCTAAACCTAGATCAAATACACCCAGGAGAAATAACGAACAACAAAATGGTTATATGAATTACTACCCTCCTCCATTCTGTTCTCCATGGGGAACCCCTCCTTCATTCATGCATCCCAACCAAATGCAAGGGATGTTTGGAACTAACAATTTTGGACCCATGAGATATTGAGGACCAAATGTTTGATCTTGTGTGTTGTTACCTAGATATGCTTGGGAATTGATTTGGAGCCCGACGAGTGGATTAAGGATAGTGGATGTTCTAAACACATGACGGGTAATCGAAGTTTATTCTCGCACTACAAAGCATATGATGGAGGTAACGTCACATTTGCAAGTAGTCTACGTGGTAATATCATTGGCAAAGGTACGGTTTCTCTTGACTCTATGACCATTGGAAATGTTGAGCACGTAGATAACTTAGGGTTTAACCTTTTAAGTATAGGTCAAATTTGTGACAATAAGTGTAAGGTCATCTTTTCGGAACATGACAGTGAAATCGTAAAAGATGGAAAAGTCATTGGAAAAGGTGTTAAAAAGCATGAGCTTTATGTCATGAAGGTTAATAAGAAGTCAAAAGACAACATATGTCTTGCGACTATAGATGATAGTTCTACTCTTTGGCATAGGAGATTAGGTCACGCTAATATGCGTTTAATTTAATCTTTAGTCTCTAAGGAGTTGGTAAGACACCTCCCTAAGATGAAGTTTGATAGTCACTTTTGTGATGCTTGCAAAGTTGAAAAGCAAGTTACACAAGTCACAAAGCCAAGAATTTGGTTTCGACCTCTCGGTGCTTAGAGCTCCTACATATGGATCTTTTTGGACCTTCCGCCATACGGAGTTATGGAGGTAACCTTTATACCCTAGTTATAGTTGATGACTATTCTAGATTCACTTGGACTAGATTTTTGGCATCTAAGAATGAAGCCTTCGATCATTTCGAAATCTTTAGTCGAAGAATTCAAAATCAACTAGGATGTCCAATTGTCTCTATTAGGACGGATCATGGTAGGGAATTTGATAATGAAGTGCAATTTGGTGCCTTTTGTGATGCTCATGGTATTACCCATAACTTCTCGGCTCCTCACACTCCACAATCAGATGGGGTAGTTGAAAGGAAGAATAGGACTCTCCAAGAGATGAGTAGGATGATGCTAAACGAGCAGTCTTTGCCTCAAAAGTTTTGGTGCAATGCCGTGGACACATCGACTTATATTCTCAACCGAATTCTTATTCGACCTTTCCTAGGAAAGACCCCCTATGAGATTCTTAAAGGTAAGAAACCCTCATTGGAATACTTTAGGGTGTTTGGAAGCAAGTGCTTTATCCTCAACACCAAAGACTACCTTACCAAGTTTGACCCAAAGTCTTACGAAGGTATCCTTTTAGGTTATTCCCAAACTAGCAAAGCCTACATTGTCCTAAATAGAACCTCGGGGGTTATTGAAGAATCTCTCAACGTAACCTTTGATGAAACCCCTCCCTCACCCAAGACACCACCATTTGTTGATGATGACTAGGATGAATTAGAAGTAGTAAAAGCCAAAGAGGTTAGAAAAATAAGAGTTGAAGACCTTAGTGTTGAAAAGGAAGTAAACATTAAGGAGTCTAGGGATCATACTCTCAATAATGTCATTGGTGACTTAAATCAAAGGACCCTAAGATCTCAAGTCCAAATCCAAAGCAACCTCTTTTGTTTCGTCTCCTTGATTGAACCAAAGAATGTTAAAGAAGCTTTGACGAACGAGAGTTGGGTCATTGCGATGCAAGAAGAATTGAATCAATTCGTTGCCAATGATGTTTGGGAACTTGTTCCTCCACCTAGAAGTTCTACCATTATAGGAACCAAATGGGTATATAGGAATAAGTTAGATGAGAATGGTGTTGTGTCTCGTAACAAAGCTAGACTTGTAGCACAAGGCTATAATCAACAAGAAGGGATTGATTATGACGAGAAATATGCACCGGTAGCTAGATTAGAATCCATTAGAATCCTTTTAGCCTACGCTTGTGCCTTAGACTTTAAGCTTCAACAAATGGATGTAAAGAGTGCATTTCTTAACGGTTTGATCAATGAGGAGGTATATGTGGCTCAACCTCCCGGCTTCATTGATTTTGAGAAACTGGATCATGTTTACAAGCTTAAGAAGGCACTTTATGGTCTCAAACAAGCACCCAAAGCTTGGTATGATAGACTTAAAGCGTTTCTTGTTAAACATGAGTATACCATGGGGATGGTAGACAATACGCTCTTTACAAAGAAGAAAGGTCCTCACCTCATAATCGTACAAATATATGTTGATGACATTATATTTGGCTCAACTTGTCAAGAATTGTGTGATGACTTTGCCAAAATCATGCATGATGAGTTTGAAATGAGTATGATGGGAGAACTTACCTTCTTTCTAGGACTCCAAATTAAACAAATGGACGATGGTATTTTCTTTAGTCAATCTACGTACGCTAAAGAAATGCTAAAGAAATTTGGATTAGAAGAATCTAGACCAATGAAGACCCCTATGGCCTCGGATACTAAACTCACCGTAGATGATGATTGTGAGTCGGTAGACAACACCAAATATAGAGGTATGATTGGTAGTTTGTTGTACCTAACAGCAAGTCGACCGGATATCATGTTTAGTGTTTGCCTTTGTGCTCGCTTCCAAGAGGCTCCCAAAACCTCTCACCTCGAAGCGGTTAAGCGTATCTTCCGATACATTAAAGGCACTATACATTTAGGATTATGGTATCCTAAAGGGACCGGCGTAGAAACCATTATCTATGCGGACTCGGATCATGCGGGAGACTATGTGGACCGGAAAAGCAATAGTGGAGTTTGTACCTTCATGGGTTGTTGTTTAACTTCTTGGTTCTCTAAGAAACAAACCGCTCTTGCAATATCCACCACAGAAGCCGAGTATGTGAGTGCCGGAAAAGCATGCCAACAAGCTCTATGTATGAAGCAAGTGCTTGTTGATTACGGGATTTCTCTTGATGATGTTCCCATCATGTGCGATAATAAAGGTGCTATAGACCTTAGCAAGAATCCCGTGCAACACTCGCGAACAAAACACATAGAAATTCGACACCTTTTCCTTAGGGATAATGTTCAAAAGGGGAACATTTCAATTGAGAAGGTACCCTCCGAAGACAACTTAGCCGACATCTTCACTAAGCCACTTAAGAGGGAACCTTTTAATTACTTGCATCTAGGTCTAGGATTAATGGAACATCTTCCTTAATTTCTTTTCTTTTTGTGTGATTTCTTTTACCACTTTGAGTCATTGAGTCTTCCAAACTCTTTTTGAAAAACCCTCTCTTCTCCTTTTCAAAATTCTAAAAGTCTCTTTCGAAAAAGGTTGAGAAATACGTTTGACATTGTTAATTCAATCTAAAAACGATTTTTCATAGATTCTCGCTATTAATCTAGAGCTTACATAATTCATATGTATGATTCTCTCAAACATAGCAAGAACAAGATAGAATCATGGAGGATCATTGTGTCATGACTTAAGGTCTTGTCTTACACACCTCCTACATCAATTTTTTTTAAAATCCATGTATTTTGGTCAAATCTCTATTTGGTAAGTTTGCATATGTTTTCTTTGTCTATCTTTGCTTTTAAGCATATCCCTATGATAAGTTAGACTAGAAAAATAAGATTTGCTGAAAAATCTTCCTCCAAACACCAAACACAGCCTCTGCAGGCGGTTCCATATGTGAACCGCGGTGCCTTATTGATAAGGTACCACCAGCCTAGATAAGGAACCGCCTACAGTGCCTTCCTTTTTTGGATTTTTGTCTGAAACTCCAGATTTTCTCCAACATTTTTGAGAATCTTTGTTTCAAACCCTTTGACCACCACAAAAATACCCTAAGCCTTCCCTATTTAAACCATAAGCATTTTGCATTACTTCACATCCCAAAATGTCTTATTCTCCCAATGAAAGCCTTGAATCTCCTACATTTTCTCCAATTGCTTTCAATCCCAACTCACCCAAAAACCATTACAATCCAAACCCACCCAAGAACACTCTTAATCACATCTCTCCTACAAAGAATGTTGATTGTGGAACATCTATTCTTCCACCACCACCCTTTAGTGTTCTTCCTCCTTCTCATGATAATGTCATGCACCATGGAACATATTGTTATTGTTGTCAATATCAACATCTTGCTATGGCACACATCTATGAGGAGTTGAGCTACATCAAGAGTCTCTTAATCAAGCCTCCTCTTCACTTTGATTATGAGATCTCCAACAAGCCACCACCACCACCCTCTGCCATTACCTTGTCTTTCATATAAGCATTGGTTGCTTATCCACAAGACACCAAATTCAAGCAAATCTTAAGATTCTAGAATAAATAGGATTAAAATTTATGCTTTTGGACTGTTTCTTTTCTTTTTCCATACATCTTTGTATGATGTTTTTTTTAGTAACCAATCTTGGATCTTTGTCTTTTTGTTTTCTTCTCTTTTATTTTGTGACCTATTCCTATATCTTGTTGGTTGTTTCTTTTGTTCAACTAACCCTTCTATGTAGCTTGTCACCATATCTCGATTCCTCGGTGCCCCAGGCTAGGGGGAGTAAGCACCAAGGGGTAGTCTTTGCAAAGTCCGTTTCTTCAACACCGACTTGTGCAACCTTTTTGCTTCGACAAAGGGGGAGAAATGAATAAACTCGTCTTCGAAAATCTTGTTTTTTGTGTGATTGAGTTTATGTATTGTCGGAATCAAAAAGGGGGAGATTGTTAATGCAATAATGTCTAAAAACGTTACTTGCATTTTTCGGTCTCGCTTAGTTTTGATTACGACAATATGTAAAAACAAGCATTTACGAAAACAACAAAAAACGAATTCTTGAGTTCAAGTATTTTTCATTTTACCCATTTTCACTTAAGGTATGGATAAACAAGTACTAACCTTAATCAAGTGATCAAGTGATTTAATCTTTTCTTAAAACTCACTTTTTATTAAGTGTGAAAAGTTTTTATTAAACTTTCTTTTTAAGAAAAAGTTTTATTAAATTAATTATTTGAAAATTTGAAAATGGCATATTCTCATTTGGTTAGGAATATTCTATCAGGATATTTTTTAAACCAGATATGACCTCCACCACTAAAGGACAAAAAGGGAGCGGAGTCGAGTCCAGCGGTACCTTAGCTCCTAGGCGGTTCCTTATCGATAAGGTACCGCGAGCTAAGATAAGGTACCGCGGGCAGATATAGCCGTTGGCCCTTTGTCCTATAAATAGTGGACCATTCTCAGCTTTTCAATTTACCTCTTTTGCACATCTAATTCCAGATTCAAACACTCTTCTTTAATCACTCAAATCTTTAATCATTTGTTTGATTACTACTTGTTTAAGAAGCGAATCTTGTTCATCCATCCCTTCCTCTCCAAGTGCAAAGAGAAGAACACTATCCTTGTGAAGTGTTGAGTCCACCACCAAAGATCCATTAAAGATCTAATTTTATACATTTGTAGTTGTGTCATAGTTGTGAAGATCCAAGTAGTTGTGTCTATTTGGAAGTTGTGTATGTACTAAGTATAGTTGTGTAGATTGGTCTTAGCTACGATTAGGGCTCGACTTTTAGCTTAGAGTCGGAAATTGGTTAAGCGACGTGTACGGTTTTCTCCACCATAAGGAGCTTGTTGTGTAGTGAACTCTCGAGTAAGGAGTACTCGAGGAGTGGAGTAGGAACGAGGAGTGAGCTTCGTTGTCGAACCACTATAAATCCTTGGTGTTCGGTTTGATCTTTCTTTACCCTTAACTCTTTACATTCTTTATTCTTTGTGCATATATTTTTGTTAGTATTAGTTTAGTTACACTATCATTGTTCATACTGTGCATAAGAAGATTTCACATATTTCCTCAAGCCTAAGTTTTTGAAAAAGGATTTTTGAAAACCACATTTTAAACAAGTAAATATAAGAAACTATTCAACCCCCCCCCCCCCCCCCCTTCTAGTTTCTACAAATTGCTTTGTAAAAGTTTTGATAAGCTGATTTAAGTAGTGTTTGGATTTGAGTAGCACTTGTAGTTCAATCTTGTTTAATCATTTGAAATTTGTTTATGTACTCTTGGTGAACTAGTGGTAACATTTGTGTTCAGTTTTTGAGGTCAAAATACAAGTCAAAGAGGCAATTGGTTGAAAAAGGTTTGGGTCAAAATCTGATTACCAGTTATTTCTGAAAACTTGCTAGATTCAAATCCTTGCCATTTACTCATTTCTTAACCATTTTGCTTGAAACCAGTTCTCAATTGAAGTTTAACATCCATAGTGTAAGTCTGTTAAAGGAAATTCTACAGTTCTAAGTTTTCAGTTAGAAAATAGCTTTTTAATAAGCTCTATACCAATTGCAAGTTTCTGAGATAAAAGCTTGGCTGATTTCTTGAATATCCATTTCTACTTCATAAATGTACTAGTTTTCTTTCACAAATCTTGTTAAAAACGTGTCATGAGTAAGTTTTGAACTTTTCAGCTTTTTGACATTTTTGGTCAACGTTGGTCAAATAAGCACTTTCTAGCTTAAATTCATTTTTCAGCTTATCTAGTGAATCATTTTCAGATTTGAAAGACATTCCATACTCCTTATAAGATGTTTAATAAGATTGAGCTTTAAAATCTGATTGTGGATGTCTTGTTTGCTAGTTTGCTTATTCTTAGCCTATTTGAATAAGCTAACTTGAGTTTGAATAGTTTTTAAGCAGATTCCTTACACTTGTCTAGCTAAAAATCAATTTTAAGCATTTTTTAACAAGTTAGAGCTTATTTGGTCTAGTAACGAGCTTAAACCAGCTTATTGATTGTTAAATTTTGTTACAAGTTTGTTAGATTTTACGTTTTTGATCCTTTTACTTTCTGAAATTTACATTCCAGTCCTTGTACTTTCATTTAGTTTACTTTTCAAGCACTTTTACTTTCATGCTTTTGCATTTTGAACTTTTGTGAATAATAAGTGGTATTTGCAAAGTGTTTTACGGATACGTAGGTTTATTATTTTCACTTTTTACGTGTTGACTGGAATAGACATAGAATATCCAAATACCCTATCAACCAAGAAAAATTAAAGACTTGAGATTTTTAGGACTTTCAATTTGTCAAGAATCGAGAGAAAACGAACTTCAATATACTCAATTTCAAATGGCGCCATTGTCGGTTCTTTGACTTTAAGAGAGACTATTGATTGACGGTTTTCATTGGCTTTTGGGATCCGTTCACCCGTGAACGTTATTTTCACATATCATACATCAAAAACATAAAAAATCAAAAGTATAAAAATATAAAAAAAAAACTAAAAAATAACAAAAACAATTCTTTTCCTAAAGAATTGACCAAAAAAATAAAAAATTAAAAAAGCAATCTTTTTCCTAAGAGATTGCAACCAAAAATATATATTATTGGATTTCCTCGGTTTTTACGTACATATAGTATTTTCTTTAAAAAACCCAATAAATACAAAAATATTTTCTCTTTATTATTATATGTAGATACGTATACGTATACGAACAATCAATACACATATCTCCATAAGTATTGCTTTTGCAATACACCGTGTTAGGGAGCGTTCCGGTCCTTGACACGTGTGTCGATTAAATTTAATTAAGCAAGAATAGATAAATACTTCCAATAGGCAAGAATTCGAAGAGTACAAATTACAAAGTGAATAGAAAGGCGATGTGCTATAAAATGACATCTAAGGGTTAATAGGTACTTAAGTGCTTCGCGCCACCTAACCCCCCGTTCATTAGTGTGTATTCTAAGAAGGAAGGCTTGATTGGGGGTCTTGTACCCAAGTAGTAATTACATATATTATATTTTCTTGTGGATATTTCATATTGAATCTCGAAGAGGATAATCCCTTCCTCTTCAAAGTGGAATGAGAGCTTCTCTCTCACTCTTTGAATTGAGTTGCATGCTCACCCGCGGGCGTGCACAAATACCATTTGGTGTACAACCCCTTCCTCCCAAAAGGAAGAAAAAGAGAAAGGTAAAAACACCACCGTCCATCAAGCCGATCCCGAGAATCGTGCTTTGATCCACACACAACAAGAAGCCATGGCCGGCGTTGACACTCGACCTTTGATGGAGCACTTGCAATCCAATGTGCAAGGATATGACGATGTTATTAAGATACCCGATATTCCCGCAAACACCTTTGAGTTTAAGACATCTATGATTAACTTGGTTTCAAACACACAATTTTTTGGGAGAGCTAATGATAATCCACATGATCACCTTAAGAAGTTTCTTGCTCTTTGCAACACCGTTAAGTACAATGGAGTTCCCATGATGCCATTAAGTTGATATTGGTACAATTTTTACTAGAGGGCAATGCTAAGCATTGGTTAGATACACAACCACCCGAGAGCATTACTACATCGGATGATTTCACTAAGAAGTTTTTAAACAAGTTCTTTCCCCCATCTAAGACCATGACTTTGAG
The DNA here is from genome assembly GCA_025667525.1 of Glebionis coronaria. Taxonomy (NCBI): domain Eukaryota; kingdom Viridiplantae; phylum Streptophyta; class Magnoliopsida; order Asterales; family Asteraceae; genus Glebionis; species Glebionis coronaria. The sequence continues at coordinate 734,054 of JANFOE010001321.1, forward strand.
AAATTTAATTATAGGCTTTCAACAAAAACCTAGTCAAACCTTTAGTGATGCTTGGGAGGAGTTCAAGGAGTTATTGAGAAAATGCTTAAATCATGGATTCAATGAGGTTCACCAAATCAATACTTTCTATGATGGATTAAGACCTCATCACCAAGATTCACTCAATTCTTCCACGGGTGGAAATATTCTTTCTAAATCCATTCAAGAAGCTTGGGACATTATTGAGACCAAACCAATGGTTCAAACTAACACACAATTTGATAAAAGGGTTCATGTTGTGCAAGATAGTTCTCAAACACCTTGTGATAACCAATTCCACAAGAGTCGCCAAGAGATACTCAAAAGAATGGATAGGAATCTGTTGGGAATAAATTATAGCCAATCTACTTGAGCGCTGACAAGAGTAGAACAAGCGTTGACAGGAGCAAAACAAACGCTGACAGCTCAAGCGTTGACAAGATAAAGTCAAGCGTTGATACATTGAAGACAAGCACTGATGGGAAGATATACTCTACGCGTTTATTGTATTCTAGATTACTTCTAGTAAAGATAGGAACAACAATGTATTTTCTATATTTATCTTTACCTAGAATAGCTGATACGTAGATTATTGTACAAGGCTTCTTATGTATATAAAAGAAGACCTTTAGGTTAATGTTTCATATAAGTTTTCATTCGTAAACTACTTTCATTGTAAGCAAGTTTGATATCATTAATCAAAGTGAAAGTTTGTTTATATCTTGTGTGTTCTTGTTTAAGTGTTAATTCCGCATAACACTTAGATTATCATAAACATGTACAAAGGTTTCTCTAAGTGTATTACTTGATCTAATCTCGTATACATAAAGCTAAATCGATCTAAGTTTGGAATCAACAAGTGGTATCAGAGCTTGTTGAGGAGCTTTTGATCTTAAAGAACACAAGAACCCTAAAAAAAATCACCAAAACCCTAATTTTCTCAAAAACCCTAACAACATCATGTCAACTTCAGAAATAACCTCTTCCTCACCTTTACCAAACATCAAGATTCCCATGCTTGATGCAACCAACTTTGAATTATGGAAATTCAACTTTGAGCAATATCTAGGGATCTATGACTACACACTCTGGGAGATCATTGAATATAGAAACACATTCGATAAAGCCCAAAAGATTGCTGATGCTATTTCTCAAAGATCAGTTGTTGTTGGATGTTCTAAAGAAGATAAGAAAGAAAAACCTGAAGATGGTAGAGCTGTGTCTGCTGAAGACATAGCAAAGAAAAGGGTTGACATGAAAACCCTAAATATTCTGAAAGTCTCTTTGGGACAAGAGAACCAGCATAAATACAGAGGTTATGATTCTGCTAAAGACCTTTGGGCAGCTCTTGAAGTTGCATATGGTGGCAATGCAGATACCAGGGAAGAAAAGAAGAAACAACTCATGCATGAGTATGCTGTTTTCAAAGCTCAACCCAATGAGAAGCTGAGTAGTGTGTGAAGCAGATTGCTTGACATTACAAGCAAATTGTCCTTCATGGGGACACAACTTGGTGATGTTGACATTAATGCTACCTTTCTTAAAAGTCTTGGTGAGGCGTGGAAGATTGAGGCAAGATCTATTCTTGCCAATAATACTTACAAAAGTTCTACGTTTGATGACATCTACAACAAACTAAGGCTGTTGGAAGATGAAACTCCTTTAGAGCATGGAAGCAAGTCTACCAACAGTAACATGGCCTTCTTCTCTCATAGTGAAGGTCAATTCAATCAGAAGGACTCTTACATGCATCCAGTTACTGGATCATCATGTGTCAGCGCTGGAACAAGTCCTGTCAACGTCTCCTTTTCAGACGCTGACACATTCAAAAGTGACTCACCAAGAGTTAAACCTGCTGGTTTGGATTTGGATACTGTATTTGCTTATATTGCTTCTTTGCCCAATGGTTCAGTGATTACATATGAGGACCTTGAGTAGATAAGTGATGAGCATTTGGAAGAGATGGACATTAAGTGGAACATGGCTCTTGCTAGTATAAGAGCAAATAGGTGGAACAGAAGGTTTAAGAAGAAGATGACCTTCAATGTAAAAGACACAGCTGGATTTGATAAATCCAAAGTTGAATGCTACAACTATCATCGTATGGGGCACTTCATGAGGGAATGCAGATCTCCTAGAAGATCTGATGCTGGTAAACCCTCAAGTCAAATTGTTAAAGCTCAGGATCCTAAAGCCATGGTTGCAGTTCAAGGAATTGATGGTATGGGATGGGATTGGAGCTATCTGGCTAAGGATGTAGAAGAGGATAAAGCTTTGGTTGCTGAAATTGAAGAAGAAGAGCATGTTGAATATGCTCTCATGGCACACTCCTCTTCTTCATCGGATAATGAGGTATACAATGATGCTTTTTGTAGTAAAGGTTGTAGGTTAAACACTAAGAAACTTAACAAAGAGGTGTTAATATTATTAAGTGATGTGAGTACTGAAAAGTGCAAACTGTCTAATTACCAACTAGCTCTCACTCAAACTGAGAAAACAGTTTTTGAATATAAGAAAATGGAATTTGATTTAAAAGATAAAATAAATATCTTGAAACATGAGTTAAATGCTAGTATGGATATTAGAAACATTATGGAAAGGGTTAATGGTGAGTTACAGGCTAAATTAGATGAAGCCATTAAAAACAAAGATAATGTTGGCCTTAAAATCTAGAGATTTGATAAGGCAACACAAACCCTAGGAGAATGTGTGGGAAAACAAAGGGATCCTAAGGACATGACTGGGATTGGGATGAAAGACTACTCTGTGGTTCCACCACCAGCTGGTGACTTCTATGGTGTCCAACAAAAGGACCTATCTTGGACTGGTTTGCCAGAACTCCAAGAGAAGGAATTCATTCCCCCACCAAGAGTTGTCACCCGAGTTGAAGAGTATCATCAAAAGTTGACTGACCTGAATGAATGGAAGAAAGCTAACCCTATATTATTTGTTAAGGGTGGCTTGCTATGTGAAAGTCCTAATGAGTCAACTCCCATTAAAGTTACAAATCCAATCACTGGTAAAGCTGTTGACCTAGGCTCAAACACTGTTAGAAAACCTAGCATTAAGTATGCAGAGATGTATAGGAATACTAGGTCACCCAAGAGCCAAGTTAGTAATAATGGAACAGGCTTCTTCTCTTCTAGACCTAGGGTTGTGTCTAGAAAAGCTTGTTACACTTGTGGTAGCTTTTCACACTTAGCATATAAGTGTGTCAACGCTCCCAAGGTCAGCGCTGACAGGAATAAATTCAGCGCTGACAGGAACAAAGTTAACATTGTTAGGAAGTCAGACGTTGTCAGACCCAAACCTTGTGTGGAGCAAAGTCCACAAGTTGTTAGACCTGCCCCATTCTTTACTAGAGGGTCTAACACTCATGGACAAAGACCATTTCAAAAGACAAATACTTGGTCTAATAGGCAATGGGTTTATGTAGCAAACCCTAGGTTCAACGCTGACAAGGGAAACTTCAGCGTTGACAAGACCAATTCCAACGCTGACAGAAACGTGTCCAGACCTAAATATTTGCAACCACAGGGTAAGGGGTCTAAAGCTTCTTCAAGCTTAACATGGAGACCCAAGAAAGATCAAATACCTAATGATAATGGGACTTCAATGACCTGCAACAGATTCAATTACATTTCAAAGGTCATTACAAAACCTATTGGGGTTAACTGGGTATTTCTCCTAAGAAGGATGAAAATGGGGTTGTTATGAGAACTAAGTCTGTTCTTATTGAACAACCAGATGAATCCAAGTCTTCTAAGGCTTGGGTTCCCAAAGAAAACTAATTTGTTTTCTTTATGTGCAGGGCATTCAAAAACAGGTCAATGATTATGGAAATTGGGACAGTGGATGCTCAAGGCACATGACAGGGAAGGAAGACTATCTAACGAACTTCACTCCCATAAAGGATGGTGATAAGGTATACTTTGGAGGCGGATAAGGTACTATCACAGGCAAAGGAACCCTTCTCACAAAGAATTTGCGTTTTGAGAACGTATTCCTGGTAAAAGAACTTGATTACAATCTGTTTAGTGTATCTACAAGTTTGTGATAACAAAAATAAAGTTCTGTTTACTGATATTGAATGTTTGGTGTTAAGCAAGGATTATAAGATCCCTGATGAGAAATATACTGAATATAGAACACCTAGGCATAAAGACATATATAATGTGAATCTGAATGGGATTAGAATGAATAACAATATGTCTTGTTTTTATGCTAAAGCTTCAGTAGATGAGAGTAATTTATGGCACATGAGACTAGGGCACATAAATTTTAAGAATATAAATAGGCTTGTGAGACTGGGCTTGGTTGATGGTTTGCCTGAGAAGGCCTTCCACAATGACCACTCTTGTGTTGCATGTCTTAAAGGCAAGCAACACAAGGTCTCATTCAAGTCCAAACAGGTGCATTCTAGTTCTAGACCTCTTCATTTGCTTCACATGGACCTCTTTGGTCCAACCAATATAGAAAGTTTGAATGGTAAGTCATATTGCTTTGTTATCACAAATGACTTTTCTAGGTTTACTTGGACATTCTTTCTAGCTATGAAGAGTGACACAGCTGATATTCTAATTGATTTTATCACTCAAATTGAGAAGAAGTCTAGCAATGAAGTTACAATGCTTATGAGTGATAATGGTGGTGAATTTAGGAATAAAAAGATAGATGATTTCTGTGCCAGGAAAGGAATTACTAGACAATTTAGTGTTGCCAGAACCCCACAGCAAAATGGGGTTGCTGAGAGGAAAAATAGAACCCTAATTGAAGCAGCCAGAACAATGTTGGCTGATGCTCATTTCCCTATAGCCTTTTGGGCTGAGGCTGTTAATACAGCTTGTTATGTTCAAAATAGAGCATTGGTTAACAAAATTCAGAACAAAACACCTTATGAGTTACTTTGGGGTAGAAAACCTAATATTGGTTTTCTCAAACCTTTTGGTTGTCATGTAGTAGTTTTAGATACTAGTGATGCCTTAGGGAAATTTAGAGCAAAAGGTGATGAAGGCTACTTCATGGGGTATTCAGTGCAGATCAAGGGATATAGGGTTTATCTTAAAGAGGAAAAACGTATACTTGAAAGAGTACATGTTAGGTTTTTAGAAAATAAACCTAGTGATCCTGAAAGTGGTCCTAATTGGTTGTTTGACTTGGAACCTTTATCTAGAACTTTAAATTATATGCCTGTCACTAATCCAGACATTGTGAAGGTAACTTCAAATGTTGTGGAAGAACAAGTTGTTGATGTTTCAGGTACACAGGTTCATGAGAAGGTTGGATCACAAGCAGAGAAGTCATCTCCTATCCAAGAATATGTTACAATTCCCATTTGGACATATGCTTTTGCTGCTGTTGCTGTTGCTGGTAAAGATAATGGTGGTCTCCAAGTACCACCAGATACAAACATGCATGGTCCTTCAAGCGCTGAAAAAGGCAAATCTAGCACTGATAAGACCAATTCAGACGTTGATGGCTCAGACGTTGACAACAACAGTTCAAGCGTTGTTAACCCAAGCACTGACAAACAAAGTTCAGGCGTTGACAACATTTCTGCACATCTTTTCTCTTCCATTTTTGAACAAGGTGAACCTTCCAATATATATGAAGAGGTTCATCCTCATGTTGATGAAAGAGAGCCTTATGAAGAAGATATTGGCAACATAGAGAATGAGGTTGAGGACACCAGACTTTTTAAAGGAGGAGTTCTCACTTCCACTATGAAGAATCACCCCACTTCTCAAATCATTGGTGATATTATGACTCCAGTTCATACTAGAAGATCTCATCAAGGTCTTGGTGGGTTTATTGCCAATATACACAAGAAGGTTGATACCCCTCTTGTGCAAGCATGTTTGTTTGCCTGTTTTCTGTCACAACAGGAACCCAAGAAAATATTTGATGCTCTCAAAGAACCAAGTTGGGTGGAAGCAATGCAGGATGAGCTTCACCAATTTGCAATTCAGGATGTTTGGGAGCTGGTTGATTGTCCCAGATATGTCAGACCTATAGGGACAAGATGGATTCTAAGAAACAAGAGAGATGAAAGAGGTATTGTGGTCAGAAACAAGGTAAGGTTAGTGGCTCAGGGATATACACAAGAGGAGGGGATAAACTATGAGGAAGTCTTTGCACCAGTTGCAAGGATTGAAGCTATTAGGATCTTTTTGGCCTATGCATCCTGCATGGGCTTCACTGTCTATCAAATGGATGTCAAGAGTGCCTTCCTCTATGGTACAATTGTTGAGGAGGTATATGTGATGCAACCTCCTGGTTTTGAGGATCCAGAGAATCCAGACAAGGTGTATAGAGTCAAAAAGGCTATGTATGGACTTCATCAGGCCCCTAGAGCATGGTATGGTACTTTGTCTACTTACTTAGTGGACAATGGATTCAAGAGGGGCACCATAGATCAGACACTATTTACAAAGAAGAAAGGCAAGGATGTGTTGCTTGTCCAGGTCTATGTTGATGACATCATTTTTGGGTCTACTGATCCAAAGATGAGTGAGGATTTCTCCAAGCTTATGACAGACAAATTCAAGATAAGTGCTATGGGGGAGATGAACTTCTTTCTTGGTTTACAAGTTCAACAGAAAGAAAATGGTATCTTCATTTCCCAGGATAAATATGTGGCTGAGATCTTGAAGAAGTTTGGCTTTTCTCCACATGAAAAGAGGGCTACTACTCCTATGGATAGAGAACACCCTTGGGGAAAGATTGGAGATGGGAAAGATGTTGATGTCAGGCACTATAGATCCATGATTGGATCCTTGATGTATCTTACAGCCTCCAGACCTGACATCATGTTTGCTGTGTGTGCTTGTGTACGCCATCAAGTGACTCCCAAATAATGTCACCTTTATGCTACAAAGAGGATCTTTAGGTACCTGAGATGCTATCCTAGTCTTGGTTTGTGGTACCCAAAGGATTAACCACTAGAGCTGATTGCATATTCAGATAGTGACTATGGAGGTGATAAATTTGATAGGAAATCCACAACTGGTGGATGTCTGTTTCTTGGGAGCAGGTTGATATCTTGGCAATGCAAGAAACAAACAGTGGTGGCTAATTCTACAACTGAAGCTGAGTATGTGGCTGCAGCTGCTTGTTGTGGCCAAGTTTTATGGATTCAGAACCAGCTGTTGGACTATAGGTATAATTTCATGCATACTAGAATTTTTTTTGAAAATAACAACACTTTATGCATCATTAAGAATCCTGTACATCATTCTAAAACTAAACACATGGAAATTAGACACCATTTTATAAGAGATTGTTTTGAAAAAGGTTTAATACAACCAGATAGGGTTGACACAGAAGAAAATATGTCAGATTTACTAACTAAACCTTTTGATGCTGGGAGGTTTCAATACTTGGTAACAAGTATTGGAATGATCAATCTCACATAATATGTGTTTTAGAGTCTTTTTGTAAAAGTATGTACAGGATGGTGCATTGTTATTAGTCTTGTTGATGATTTAGATTTTCCACTAGATTTTTCTAACACTGACAAAGGTTGCTTGAACACTAATAAGTGTTTTTGTAACGTTGTCCGCAACATAATTGTCTAACGCTGACAAAGCCTCCCTCAACGCTGTCATGTGTTATCGGGGCGTTGTCAGCAACAATGTTAGTTTTGTGGTTTTCAATCTAAATGTGCAGGTGGTGTTAGCAGTATACCATTGGATACGGAGTTGCTTATGGATCTTTGGAGGAGCATTTGGACATGTTTTGTTTATGGATGATGGTTGGAATTTTTAATTCCTATCTTGCCATAAATTTTTATGTTCATGCATATTTTTAGCAACTTATGTATCATAGTTTAAGGGGAGGTTTTAGGAACCTTTAGGATGTTTGGGTATTCATATGATACTCTTATCACAATTCTAGATTGTGTCCACAGGTGAGTATGAGTTAGTTCTACTAAATCATGAGGCACTGTAGCATGCAAAGTTGATATACTATGCATGCTGCCAAGACATTTTTGGCCTAGACTTGGTTATGGTCTGTTGGGAGACTTGGGAATAATTTTGTTATGGGATTTATCTGGGAGTAACAAGGAATTTTATAAGGTAACTTAATTGTTAAGAGTTTTGGTTAGCAAGGGACACTAGAGGACTGTTATGTCTATCTTGCATAAGCAAGTATGCATAACTGGACAGTGCTTGCCGCCCTATAATAATTATCAGCTTTTTGGTTATCTTCTCTAGGATAAATTACTTTGTTAAGGTCATTTTTCATTTTTAAACATTTTTGTTTTTGGACGCTGACAAGTATATTTCCAAGCGTTGTTGTGACCAATTTAGACGCTGACATGGCTATGGCAAACGTTGACAAGATTATAGCCGTTGGGCGTTGATAGTTTATTTTTGACCGTTGACTCTCAATGGGTCCTACCCAGTTGTTACTTTTTGACATATTTTTAGGCCGTAATTTTGGGAGCAGATAAACTTCATTTAATGCATGAGATAAAATTATTCTTTTTCAATATTTTCATGATTGTGTTTTGAAAATACTTACCTATTTTTGGGCCAATCACATGCATTTTCTTCTCCTATAAATTTGGCTCCTATTTTTAAACAGGGTACCTATAATTCTTGTCTAACACAATTTTCTCTTATCAACTTCATCTTCATCAATCATTTTAACAGCTTTTAACAATGGCACCAAAGTTTAAACCATCAGAATTGGAATTGGGGTTCAGAAGTCAACACAACTTGATCGCGTATCTTGAAGCTGATGATACTCTGTTTCCCCAATACACACAAATGGTGGCGTATTTGAATGCATCCCCTATAAGGTATGCTCTTTCTCATGCACCACTCATTCCTGTCACACATATTAAACAGTTTTGGAACACTGTTAGTTCCTCAACGGTTAATAGAGTGACTACATTAACTTCTATTGTTCATGGGAGACCTTGGGTGGTTACTGAGGCTTTGGTACGCCAAGCCTTGCATCTTGATGATGTTGATGGTATAACCACCCTTCCCATTAGTGAAATAGAACAAGGACTAAGGGCTTTGGGTTATCCTTTTCCTGATGAAGGAACTTTAAATAAATATCATAAACAGGAGTTTCTCCTAGCCTGGAAGTACCTCATACATGTCCTCCTACAATGTTTGAGTCCCAAATGTACTGCACACAATGAGATCAATAGATCTATTGCCAGTGCTATTGTGTGCATTGCAACTAGGCAAAAATTTAATTATTCTAAAATGATTTTTGAGGGCATGTGTAAAAATAAGGGGAACAAAATGACTTTAGCTTATCCCCGATTTTTACAAATGGTTTTTGATGTTCAAGGATACTGCACAAGGGATCATAATGATTTTTATGAGATCCCTGTGCAAAAGAAAGCAATTTTTAGGAAGATGAACTCACCCCCACATCGTGACCTACCTTTAACCCAAGCTATTCTTGCTGTCATTGCAGCAGCTCAACCCCAACCAGACCGTCAACCCCAAATTGACCCAATACCTTAACCATTACCTAAACCTGAACATATGCAAATTGACCAAGAACCCTTCGACGCTGACACGTTAAATGTTGGCGTTGATGTGCCTATTTCCAACGTTGACACACAACCTTCACAAACCCAAACATCCCTTAACCAACCCACATCCACCCAATCCACATCATCTTCTACACCCCCTGAATATAGGTTGATTAAACGCTAAAGGACTACTGGAGTGTTCTCCTCTGGTGGTCCTAGCCATGTAGCATAGAGAACCACCACCACAAGTGTGGCTGGTGCTATGGATGAGGCTGGGACTATTGGTTCTGGCTTAGATGCTGGCCAAGGCAGTCCCACCATCATTAAGTCCTCATCCATGCCCAATGAATCTGACTTGGGAGGTCAAATACCCATTTTAGAAGAGGGCAGATTGGAACCAATGACCCTAATGGAATTGACGGCAGTCTGCATGAGCTTGCAAAAGCAAAATGCAGACTTGGTACAAGTTGTCAGTACACAAGGCCTTGAACTCAAGCACTTGAGGGAGAGGATTGTTATTTTGGAGACTGCTAGTGCAAGGAGAGGGATGGAGGAATCTTCCAAAGGGGAGGAAGATCAAATAAATGTGAGTGATAAGGGCAGCCATGATGGTCAATCTTTGGATGTTGCTGAGGCCCTTACAAGTTTGAAGAAACAGACAGGTTTTGATACGTCCTTAGTCTCTCCTACAAACTTAAATTTATCATTTACAGCCATGTTGGAGGAAATTGCAAAAGGCGCTGAGGCAGGAACTTTGGGCGTTGACAAGGAGAAGTTGAACGCTGACATGAGTATTTTGGGTGCTGACACAGCAAAATTGGGCGTTGACAGACCTGCACATGAGGGTGATGTATCCCAGTCATCATCCATCATCAAGGAGGTTTCTTCAAAGGTATCACCATCTGCCTTACCAACAATTGATCCATTAGATAAGGGTAAGGGTATTATGGTAGAAGAGGTTGTTCCAAAGAATGCAACTCAAATTGAGTTTGATAGAAGGTTGGCTGCACAAATCATGGAACAAGATAGAAAGGAGGTGCAAGAGTCACCATTTGTTGTCACTTCAGAAGAGAAAGAAGGAAGTGATGAAGCTAGCTCAGACTCAAGTGTTATGATTATAGAACAGCCAGAAAGACTTGAGTATGGAGATGAGTTGGCCAAGGAGAAGTTGAGAGAGTTGAAATTGCAGATTGATTTTGATATGCCAGAGGTGGTTCAAATGTATCATGCTTGGGAAGAAAGATGTATGGAGAATCCACACTTGACCATTTCAGATCAGATATGGGGTTTGGAGATTCTCCTCAGAGTACAAAAAGATTGCCAGGTTATTTTGAAACACAAGGCAAGCAATATTCTCTCAGAATTGAAAAGGGATAGAAGGGAGTTATACTGCATGATGCTCAGATGTCATGGCATAGGATGGACTTATCAGAAATTGAGGGCATTGACATTTGATGAGTTGGAATGCAAAGCTTATCCCATCTGGGTTAGAGTGGAGGAAGCAAACACTCTAAGACTTCTTTCTGATGAAAGAAAAGAAGAACTTGCAGAGGAAATGGAGCTCAAGAAGGCAATGTTTGTTCCCAGACCAGTGAAAAAGGGAGTTCCTCTTGAGTTTCCCAAAGATATGGATCCATTGTATCCAAGTGAAGCTGTCATAAGAAAGAGCCTCAAGCTCTCACCATTAGAAGCTTCAGATATGGTACAAGTGTTACCACTAGATTCCAGAAATCCAATTGTGAGCTATGAAGAAGATGAATGTGGATTTTGGAAGATTGGCAGGTATGGCAAAGAGGTTCACACTTTTACCACTCTTATATCTTTGTTTGCAAGTTGTGATAAAGAAGACTTGGTAGATCTATGGAGATTGCTAGAGACCAAGTATGAGGCTGAAGAACCAACTTCAGCAAATGGAATAAAACTGTGGTCCACATTCAAGAGAATGTGTGGACCAAAAGATGAAAATCCTGCTGTTTGGAAGGATCTTGAAGATGACCTCAGTGGTCTTCAATGGAGATTGTATTCAGCTGCTGGTGTTTATCATTTGAGTTCTACAAAGTTTGCTGAGTATCTACTTGTGGATGGTCAGTATTACATATCCAAGGATATCTTGGAGAAGATGAAGAACACTCAGTTGGAAATTGATTATTCAAGTGATGTGGCAAAAGACTTGATCAGATTTATTTATTACCAATATGAGAAGGTTTGTAAGATTCCTCCTAGTCCTTAATGTTTATTCAGAAACTTGATCATAAGAGTGGATATCAAGTTTAGGGGAGGATTGTTGGGAATAAATTATAGCCAATCTACTTGAGCGCTGACAAGAGTAAAACAAGCGTTGACAGGAGCAAAACAAACGCTGACAGCTCAAGCGTTGACAAGATAAAGTCAAGCGTTGATACATTAAAGACAAGCACTGATGGGAAGATATACTCTACGCGTTTATTGTATTCTAGATTACTTCTAGTAAAGATAGGAACAACAATGTATTTTCTATATTTATCTTTACCTAGAATAGCTGATACGTAGATTATTGTACAAGGGTTCTTATGTCTATAAAAGAATACCTTTAGGTTAATGTTTCATATAAGTTTTCATTCGTAAACTACTTTCATTGTAAGCAAGTTTGATATCATTAATCAAAGTGAAAGTTTGTTTATATCTTGTGTGTTCTTGTTTAAGTGTTAATTCCGCATAACACTTAGATTATCATAAACATATACAAAGGTTTCTCTAAGTGTATTACTTGATCTAATCTCGTATACATAAAGCTAAATCGATCTAAGTTTGGTATCAACATAATCAAGAGATGCATCTTAAGTCAAATCAAGAATTAATCTAAACCATTAAGGGCCTTTCCTTGAACAATTCCACCAATGATGTGCATGCTATTGCTCTTTCATGTGAGACTTGTGGAGGTCCCCATTCCTACCAACAATGTGATAAAGTTCAAGGTTATCAAGTTGAGTGTTATGCTTACCAAGAAGAACATAGAGAACATTTCAAACCCAACGTCAATCAAAACAACCTTTCTTACAAGTCTCAAAACTACCTTGCTCCACCCAGATTACCACCCCATCTTCACACCCTTACTCATCCCAATCCCCCTCAATTGTTACAAAGGAACCAAGGGCCAAGGCCACAATACCAAGGGAACAACTATAAGGCACCCAACAACTTTCACAATCAAGGAAATAATTTTCATCCACCCAATCAAGGATTTAATCCACCACCACCACCCTTCCCAAATCGAGGATACCCTCAAGTTCAAAATCAAGGATATGGGCCACATGATAATCATGAGTATGTTGAAAGGAGAATTCGTGAAAGTGAAAAAAGAATGCAAGAGCGAATGAAATTTACAATGGAGGAGAAAACCGAGAGGATTTTGATGCCATTTAATCAAAGACCACAAGGGGCTTTACCCTCTAACACACAAACAAACCCGAGGGCCAATGTCAATGCTATCACAACAAGTGGAAAAACGACTAATGATCCTTCACCACCCAAACCTACTTTGGTAAAGCCTACTATGGTTCCTTCTTATGATAAGCCTTCTACATCTAGTTCACCATCCTCAAGTTCTAACACTTCCACACCTACACCTTCTCAACCTATACTCACTTCTCCTTTACCTTCCACAACTCCCAATGAAGAAGCTAACAAAGACAAATATTCAACCACAACACCTACTCAATCACAACTAAAACCAAGTCTCCTTTATCCATAAAGATTGAGAAAGGACAATCTTAAGAACAAGGATGATATACAAGTCTCAAACTTTTTGAGGATGTTCAAGCAACTCAACATAAACATCTCCTTTGCGGAAGCCTTAACCAATATGCCTAAGTTTGCTAAGATGATCAAGGACTTACTTTCTAACAAGGAGAAATTGGTAGATTTGCCTAATGCTTCCTTAAATGAAAATTGCTCCGCGGTTTTGCTTAAGAAGTTGCCTACTAAGCTTGGAGACCCGGGGAGGTTTTTGATTCCTTGCAATTTCCCAGGGGTAGAAAATTGCATGACATTAGCGGATTTAGGGGCAAGCATAAATCTCATGCCATTATCAGTTTGGAAAAGACTTTCACTTCCCGAGCTCACTCCTACTAAGATAACTCTTGAGTTGTCCAACCGTACTATAGCATATCCGGTGGGAGTTGCGGAGGATGTTTTTGTTGGGGTTGATAGATTTACCTTTCTCGCGGACTTTTTGGTGGTTGATTATGATATGGATCCGCGAGTTCCTTTGATTGTTGGTAGGCCATTTTTGAGAACGGGTCAGACTTTTATAGATGTGGCGGAAGGAGAACTTACATTGAGGGTAGGAGATGTGAGAGTTGTGTTTATCATGGGTAAGTTGTCAAAGAAATCTAATGAGCCCGAAACGGTGAAGCATATTGATTTTGTGAATGAGGAGGAAACTCAAGATGATATCCTTGATGAAGTTTGTGATGAATATTTTTATGAAGCTTTCTTAAGTGGAGATTATGATCTACCTTATGTTGAGACCATTGCTTCCATTACCTCATCCTTGGATTTTCATGAACCTCAAGAGCTTAACTTTGGTGATTTTGTGATTTATTCCAATCCTCTCTTTGTAACGTCATATGATAACCCACTTTTCCACCATGATGGAGACATCAATGAGGATCTTAGTGATGAAGAATCTCTTCTTTGTGATACACCAACATATGATGATTATAGTGATGATGAGCTTTCCACTTGTGACTCTCCATTCTTTGATGATCACACTTCCCTAAGTTTTGAGGAATCACCAATCTTTTATAGACCAATCTATGATGTTTATGGTGATGAGGAGGATTCTATCATGGATGAGAGTGATGAGTTTTTAGAGGTTGATATCCCTTTTGAGTACACTCTTGGATATATTGATGAGGAGGGGTGCATACTCTTTCTAGAATCTCTATTGCATGAAGATCCTTTACCTTTCTCTCACCATGTGACCTACAAGGGAGAATCTTCTAAGGCAACCACCACTTGTTGTTTTCGCATCAAGGAACGGACTTTTGATCCAGGTATAGAGCTTGCTAAACCATCTCAGTATCCGCCTGATGCAACAAAAGGAAAACTTGAGAAAGATTTGAGAGTATCACTTTATCACCTTTTGAAGAACATAGGGCAACCATTTTGGACAACAACACCTCACCTTTTTCACCATTGCTTGGGAAGTTAGTTATTGGATTGTGTTATAAGTGGGATGGTAATTATGTATTTTATTCGGCAGGAATATTTATGGAGTTTTGATAATTGAAAACTTGCTTTACCTCATCATGGAGATTTTTCTAAAAAAGGGCAAAACTTTTCTTCTCCATGATAGGTTTTAGGCACTTTTAAGTGTGGGATGAGTCGAGCTAGAGACTCCATAAATCAATCTTTAATAACTAGGTTTAGAGTTTTTAGACTTAGAGTGTTGTAGGTTAGAAATAAGGATGGAGAGTTGATGAGAAGTATAGGAGAGACCTTCCTTTTGTCTTCATGTTGTTTGTAGGGTTGCTCACTCATCACGTGCTTTGGAGCTTATGGAGGAGGCCCTTGTATCCGGTTCACTTCGTTACTATTGTGATTTTTCATAGACACATTATGCTTAAAAATGAATTCACTATAGTAGATCTTTCCTTAGCTTGGGTTAAGCAAAGTCTATTCATTTTCATAAGTGTAGGGGAAGTCTATACTTCCATGCTCTTAAACATTAAGGATAATGTTTAGCTTAAGTGTAGGGGGTCTTCTATCAAAGTGACCTTACCTAGACTTTGTCATTGACTTTCATAATTTTTGCATCAATCATTTTTCATTTTCATAACACATTTGCATTGTATATATTTCTTCTTTTATTTTTCATCAAAAATATATAAAAAAGAAAAAATATAATAAGAACATGGTTTAACAAATTTAGACTTCTTTGACATATTAGGCCCGCCATGGATATTTTGACTCAACCAGAGTTTGCTTATCTAAGCATCCTCTAGCTAGTATCCTTAACCATGTAGTCCTTCATTGGTCTATTAGGCTAAGCATCCACCACTCTCATTATTTGAGATTTTAAATTTGTGGAGAATGGAGGATGATAGAGTTGAAGCAAGTATAAAAGGGCTAGATAAACTTCATGATAAGTACTTGTGGCTAAAACCTTCTCTCCTTTGCCTTTAGTTTCTTTGTATGTATATATGTTAATAAATAATCAAGAACGGTTTTAATAGGTTTGTAGTCTCGTATGCATTTTTGTCTAATCATTCATGGTTGGTATAAGTACGTCTTAAGATTCTAAGTTAGAACGTTTTATGTGTACTAGACTTATGTCATGCTTAATACTTAGCGGGTGTTTTTACTTTTATTCTTTTCAACTTTCTTTGTGAGGAATAAAGAAAAATAAGAGCGGCTTATGAAAAAAATGAGTGGCTAGAAAAAAAAAGAAAAAAAATAATTATACAAGACTCCCAAGAGGGGCAGTGAAGTGTTATTTATAGTAACTATTAGATTCCAATATTACCTTGACGGGTTGCGGGGATTTAATAGTTGCTCCAATCCAATATTACCTTGACGGGTTGCGGGATTGAAGATCCAAAGTCTCAAAAAGGCGACGGATGTAAATTATTGCGTGAGTTTTATTTTTCTTTCCTTAGCGAGTGTGTAGCTACTTATTAATGCATGACATAAGGATCTTACACATAAAGCGAATGACTTATTACTCTTGAGACGGACTTATATTAATTGTGAGGGGTTTTTCGAGTAATGGATGAGAGGATTACTTAGGATTAAACCGTTCTTCCTTATTTTTGGATTTTCCATTTCTTATATTTCACGCTTCAAATAATGACAAATTTGCCTTCAAGCAATTTGCTCAAATAATAACCGGTTCAACATTTAATTGTCATGAATAAGTTGATGTACTTTTTACTTGTGAATGCAATGATCCCATTTTTAAGCTTGGTATGGGCAAAGTGAAACTTGAGGGTGATAAGTGTCCATGGTACCAAAGCCCCAATTTAAGTCATTGATTTCTTTATGAGTTTTTCCATCAAAACCATTTATGAAAAATTAAAAATATATAGATAGAATTGTTCTTCTTTGCATTGCATTGTACAAAATCAAAATCATGCATCATATAGGTAGAGTAGTGTAAAAACATTTCATATTGGCCAAGGTGGGTTAATTATGAGGAGAATGTAAATTTATGCTTTAAAATATAGAATTGCATGAGATCATGGCAATGTTCAAGTGTAAGGGATTTGATATGAGCAAAATCTCATATCAATTAATCAACAAATCACCCTAAAACACATAGAAAATACCTAACTTTTGTGCTATAAAGCAGTATTATATGGTATGTTTTGTGTTTGTGCTTAAATAGGTAACAAGGATACAATTTCAAGCAAACAAGAGGAAATCAAGCTCATTTATGATGAAAAGACAAGAGAAGGATCAAAGATAACAAGCCATTTGAAGATGAAGGACCTATCTTGACAACATTCAAAAGTTGAGGGACTTAAATGCAAACTTTAGAAAAGTCAAGATTAAAGTCAAACTTGGTCAAACTTCAAGTCAAACAAGTCAAGGGAGTCAAATAAGTAAGATTGCAAGTCAAAGGACCAAATTTGCCATTGGAATGAAGAAAAGAGGGCATCTGAATAATCTGCTAAAGACAATGGCTGAAAGTGTCAAAAATACATCAAGTTTAGCCTTGATCCGAGTCAATATCATTTCAACCAATCGTAATGCAAGAAATTGAAGGTTTAGATCGCCAGCTAGCCTGCCAGCTCACCCATTCATTTAATATCTGAATCCAAAACAGTGCAACACACTATACTTTTATGCACCAATAAGAATGAAACACTCAATAATCATTTATCCAAAACGGATAATGATCCGTGTGAGGGGCCAATATCCAATCAAATCATAACACGTGGCATCCTCAACAAGAACAAGCCCAGGATCGATTTCTAGCTACAAGGAAATTCAAGAAGAACTTTATACATGAAATTTACTCAAAATGAAGAGACGAATCCAACTACACAGCTTAATTAAACTGAAGATCAAAGGATAAAGAAACCCCTTTTGTGTTCTTGATGAAGAATCTACAATTCACTCATCCTTGACACCTGGCACCTTCTTATTGGTTGAGACACGTCATTCTACCCCAACAACTCATCATCACATCTCTATAAATAGCAGCTTGTACCTTCATTTTCAGAGTGTAGTTAAAGTGTGAAAACATACACACTTTATAATTTTTCTCATAGTTTGTTAGATACTAGTAACTAAACTCAAGAGCCTGACAAACTCTTGAGTTGGTTAATTAGTTAGACAGTTGTAACCACCTTTTGTAACTACCTTTCTTCTATCAATAAAATTCCACTCAATACTCATTCAAATCTTCTTACATTCTACTGCATACTTAGCCATACTGTTGCTGATTTCTTCTATTGATCAAACTAGATCAATAGAAGCTTTATGGATGTTTTTGGAAGCTTATTAGTACTCAATTCAAGTTCTAGTTCCAGTTCTAGCAGATTGTAGCTGTTTGGGTTGATTTGAGCAGAAGTAGATTTTGGAGGTGATTAATTGGGTTAATGGTGGTGAATTGGTGGTGTTCTAGTAGATTTTAGTTGGCTCAGCGCCATACGACTCCATCAATGGAGGCTTCACAGCTAAAAGGCACTTTTACTTGTTTAATTTCCTATAAAATGAACTTTAGATGCTAAATTATTAGAGTAAACACTACTTGCTGCTATGATCATGTGTTTAGCCTTGTTTTAGTGTAGTTGAGCTAGTTTGATAGCATGTGAGTACTAATTTAAACCTTAGTTTACTTACTTTCAGTCCTGATTTTCATCAGTAAGTAGTCTTTGCTATCATTTTGTAGTAAAGTGTGTTTACCTGTTTGTTTGCAGCCTAAACATACCTTATTTTGTCACTCAAACAAGAGTAAATGGAAGTCATTACTTGATTCTCACTTGTGTTAAAAATTGCTTTGTAAAAGTTTTTATAAGCTGGTTTATGTAGTGTTTGGATTTGAGTAGCACTTGTAGTTCAATCTTGTTTAATCATTTGAAATTTGTTCATGTACTCTTGGTGAACTAGTGGTAACATTTGTGTTCAGTTTTTGAGGTCAAAATACAAGTCAAAGAGGCAATTGGTTGAAAAAGGTTTTGGTCAAAATCTGATTACCAGTTATTTCAAAAAACTTGCTAGATTCAAATCCTTGCCATTTACTCATTTATTAACCATTTTTCTTGAAACCAGTTCTCAATTGAAGTTTAACATCCATAGTGTAAGTCTGTTAAAGGAAATTCTATAGTTCTAAGTTTTCAGCTAGAAAATAGCTTTTTAATAAGATCTATACCAATTGCAAGTTTCTGAGATAAAAGCTTGACTAATTTCTTAAATCTCCATTTCTACTTCATAAATGTACTAGTTTTCTTTCACAAATCTTGTTAAAAACATGTCATGAGTAAGTTTTGAACTTTTCAGCTTTTTGACATTTTTGGTCAACGTTAGTCAAATAAGCACTTTCTAGCTTAAATTCATTTTTCAGCTTATCTAGTGAATCATATTCAGACTCGAAAGACATTCCATACTCCGTATAAGATTTTTAATAAGATTGAGCTTTAAAATCTAATTGTGGATGTCCGGTTTGCTAGTTTGCTTATTCTTGGCTTATTTTAATAAGCTAACTTGAGTTTGAATAGTTTTAAGTAGATTTCTTACACTTGTCTAGCTAAACTTCAATTTTAAGCATTTTGAAACAAGTTAGAGCTTATTTGGTCCAGTAACGAGCTTAAACCAGCTTATTCATTTGTGTAGTCTGTTTTTGTTTAAATTTCCTAGTTAATTGCACTTTTGTAAAAGTGGTTAGGCAGTTTGTTAAGTTTGTTAAATTTTGTTACAAGTTTGTTAGATTTTACATTTTTGGTCCTTTTACTTACATTCCAGTCCTTTTACTTTCATTTAGTTTACATTTTAAGCACATTTACTTTTATGATTTTACATTTTAAACTTTTGTGAATATTAATTGGTATTTGCAAAGTGTTTTACGGATACGTAGATTTATATTTTTCATTTTTTACTTGTTGATTGAAATAGATATAGAATATCCAAATACCCTATCAACCAAGAACAATTAGAGACTTGAGATTTTTAGGACTTTCAATTTGTCAAGAATCAAGAGAAAACGAACTTCGATATACTCAATTTCAGTCTCTCATTAATGTTCTGCAAAAAGTATGATGTTGGAAATACGTTTTTACGTATTTAGAAAGGATCGGTCACTCCAAATATAGATACAAGTATTGGGCTCGTGATCTAATGTATTAAGGTATAGCCCATATAGCCCACATGTAGGGTGGGCTATATAAACCCCCCTCCTAGCATGTTAGGATGGGTTGTTGAACACTTTCATAATCAATTCCATCTTTCTTTCAACTCTCTCCTTTCTCTCTCTTCTTTCTCTCTCTAAGTTTCTCCATTCTCCATCTCAATAGGTTAATCCATAACTTGTTAAATCCTTAGAAAAACACGATCCTACAATTGGTATTAGAGCTTGGTTGATTCTTCGGATTGGCATGTTTTGATATATTGATTTGGTGGTAAAAGTTACTTCTTTTACAATTTTTTTTTTCTTTTTTTCGTATATCTTTTTTATTGATTTGGTGGTAAAAGTTTTGATCTATTTTTTCTTCTTTCTCGATTGGTGTTTATTTGTCTCAAAAGTTCTTAAAAATATCATTTTTTATTTTTATTTCATCTTTTTTATCAACTTTTTTTTGTCTCGTAGTATTTTATCTTATTTTATCAGTTTTTTATCTTATTTTTTTAAAAAAGTGTCAGTCCTTTGTTTAACAAAACTTTTGTCTCATACTGTTTTTTATTTTAGGTATCATCGGAAAAGGGTTAAAGTTGGATAGTTATTCCGATTTGTTGCATCGGAAAAGGGTTTTAAATATTCCGATAAGTCATTCCGACAAGGTTCATTCCGACAACATTCCGACAAGACTTTCCGATTGCATTCCGATTGATGTCATTCCGATCGAGCTTTCCGACGACATTCCGATGGTGTTTTTGTTTTGACATTCCGATGCTTTTCAATTTTTGACATTCCGACTCGACTCGACACTTTGACTTAAACTCTCGACCAACACTCGAACCCCTCACTCTTGACTCACACCCTCAGACCCTCGACTCACAGCAACGACTCAAACACCCCCTCACTCTCGAACCCACTGACGCCTAAACTCAGTCTCAAAACAAACAGTCCCACAACTCTCGACTATCGACTCCCTCACCCACACTCTCGACTCTCTCACCAGCCTCACCCTTACTCTCGACTGTCACAACTCAGAACCCGACAAACAGACTCGACAACCAACCATTCTCTCGACTCCAAAAACAATTCCCAACAACAGACTCACACCCACAATAAACTCTCGACCATCAAAACCCTCCTATCTCACCACCAACCAGACGCGACCCACTTGACACTCATCCACACACTCTTTTCGTGACACTAAACTCAATCAACACCACCTCAAAATTAATATTGATCTCAGATCAGTTCTACATCAGTGAGATCTTTTAACAATAACAAGTCTGTTATGCTCTTTTCGTTGTCTCGATTAAAAACCATCCAACAACATGCATGCCAAGATCAATAAAGATTTAAACCAATCATTTTGATTTCATCATTGATCTCCGTTGCAGTTCACAACTTATTGATTAATTTTCGAATTATTAAAGAACGACTAATAACAACTTTGTTATAATCCTTTCTTTAATTCGAATTCAATTAAACACAAAAGGTCGACTTGCAATCAAAACGAAACCTACTCGAGACCTTATCTTTTAAGATCTTGATGATGAACTCGATGCATGTCTTCTTTTTTTTTTGGTTCGATTAATCTGCATAAATAATCAGGATATATTATTGTGGATTTGATATAGAAGGAGTGGATGATTGTTGATGTCTATTGAATTGTATTTGATAGTGATGTTTCTGAGTTTGAGATTGAGATTGTGAGAGAGCTTTGGTGTGGATAGTAAAAGAGACGGAGAAGTATTAGACGTGGGAGAGAGAGAGTTGTGTTTATTCACGTAGCAGAGGAGAGAGAGAGATATAGGAGACAATTTAGGGGCGAAGTTTTTTTTGGAAGTTATTTAAAGAAACGAAGTGACGGAGAAACCAAGAGATTGTGTACTGTTATCACCTTTCAAGCCACGTGGGCTTGCATTAGCCACGTTTACTGGCAAGTGTTTTTTTTTTTTTTGATAAAGATTGAGAATTTTGGGTCCCGATTTTTCTCTCTTTACATATTACAAATTATTAAACATTTAGAAAGTTTTTTTTTAAGAAAAGTTATTAAAGTTCTTAACTATTTTTTGTGCCTTTTTCAAATTTGGTGGGCTGGACTATTTTTTGTAATTTGTTGTGCCTCTTATAAATTTGGTGGGCCGAATCACTAGTTTAGAACGTTTTTTTTAGTATTGCTATTTTAGTATTATTATCGATTTGGTTGTGAGGCGTATCGTATTGAGGCGGGTATTTAGAAAGAACCAAAATGGTAAAATATTTAACGGCCTATCATTATATTTACCGTAGCTTGGATTTATTTGTTGACGGGCTTTATTTTTGGAGTGAGCTGATTTTGCTTTGGTCTCCGGTTTAATTTATCATCGTTTGAGCCGACAACAATTTTTTGAGCCGAGTAAAGAGGTATATCATCACTCGAGGATTTTTAAGAGGATTTTACGGATCTTTTGTTGGTGTTGTCATATCCCGAGAATTTCCATTTTTAAGTTTCTTCACGAGTTGTTAAGTTCCGAAAACAACCACATCCACAATTATTTGTCATCGAATTTTCAATGGATTTTTTGAATTCGACACCGAAAGAGGGAGAATTGCATCTTTTGCAAGACAAAGTTAGAGAAAGTGGCATCACTACATTTCAAATGCTTTAGTCTCATCTTGTCACTCTTTCGAGGATTCAAGGAGGGAGCGAATTTGTGACCATCTTTGGACAAGATCGTCATATATTCATCGACTCAATATTCACCACTTTGACCCAACTCGCCGAGAAACTCAACCATGACAACTTTAATCACTCTGCATCGGCACTTGCATATAAGGATCTTGTGACACAACTCACGCCTTTCCTCCAATACAATATCATCAAGACTAAAAGTTCAGTGATTTGCCAATCTTTTCTTCGAGATACACATACCGAGCTTCGAGTTTTCCGTGATACAATATTGAAACTCATGACATCGGTCTCGTCTTCGATTTATCAAAGATCACAACTTCAGCAAGCGTATGATAATGAAGTGCAAGAATCAATGACGCATATGCAAGAGGAGAATGGTCATACGGTTGACAACTTGGAGCCTAACGATGCCAAGAGCACGGAATCAGGAAGACAACATGATACCAGTGGCACGTCAGGGAATGTCCACGAGATCTCTTTTGATGACACCTTACCCGTTTATGACGAAGAGCCTGCAAACATGGTACAATGTAATGTTGTTTATGATGTATATGCTGATGCCATGCCGCATATTGAGCATTCTGAACCTAATTATGACAAACATGGGATGGAAAAGAGTGATAGAAATACTACTTCTGATTCATCTGATGTGAGTCATAATGGGGGAGAAAGTGTTCAAAATGCTAAACATCATGATAATTGTCTTTTGACTGCTTCATTGACTGCTTCTGATTCTAAGATTAGAGAGCTCGAAACGATTGTAGCTCAACAATCAAAAGATCTTGAGGATGCCAAACTTGAATTTTCTAAGAAAACGGACAAATATGAAACATATTTTGAAAAACTTGAAAAGTCAAACGTTGTTCTTGAAAGAAAATTGGATCAAAAAGTTTTAGATTCTAAAGCTGAAAAGGATAATCTTTTGAAACAAATTCAGTTACTAGAGTCTAAATTGGCATCCCAAGATAGAGTGCTTAAAGAGAATGAGACATTAAAGGCTCAAGTACAGGAAAAGGTCTTTGCTATAGCCGCGTTGAAAAACGAGTTAAGGAAAAGTAAAGGACCTAGTGTAGACACTATGCTTGAAAAACCATCAATCTTGGGGAAACCGCCTACAAATCAGTTCGTCAGACAACCTACTGCATTTAGATCCGAGCGACCACAATCCTCGAGACCGCGGTTTGCCTCCCAAGTTGATTTGGTTAATCTTCCTAGACCAGTCACTCCAGCAACTAGGCCCAATGCGATCAAAACAGCTTTGGCAAGACCTAATCACATGATTGCCTCTAGTTTCCCTAAAAATACCAAGACCACATCTAGAACTAGTTCAAATGACGTTTGCCATAAATCTGGTCTAAGGGAAGTTATGCAAAAGACACATGTAAGAGATAGCAATGTCAATCCTAGTCACATGCCTTCTAGATTACCCAACACTGCTAACTGTAGCATGTCATCTCCTAGGAGCATCGATCAATCATCTAGGAATTACTCGGACATTAAATATGCTACTTGTAAAATATGTAGAAAATGTGTCTTTAGAGCCAATCATGATTCCTGTATCAAAAAATTGCTTAATGAGGTGAACTCCCGTGCTAGACTTAAATCCCAGTGGGTAGCTAAAATCAAACCCATTGGTAAAATGTGGCGCCCCACTGGTAGAACTTTCACTCTTGTAGGAAACGAGTGCCCTTTAACTAGGATAGTCTCCGATTCTACTAAGACTACTAGGGAGGAAATTGATAAAGATGATACGTCACTTAAGCCTAAACTTAGGGTTTTCTATAAAAGGAAACGTTTTCCAGTTAAGATAAGTGAATCATCTACTCAGGTCGCCTCTGATACAAGTAAAGCCAACTGTGAACCCCCATATACTTCTATAATTGATATCACTAACCCACGTCAAAGCATGCAAATTCCTAATGTGATTGCAGGTACCAAAGTTGATGTTCCCAAAGAACGAAGCGGTCCAATCGTTGTGTACCGTTCAACTAAGGACACTCTTAGAGTTTGGTTGCTGAAGAAGCAGATATCGTAGAAACAAGTGTCTTAGGGGATTCATGGTTAAGCTTACCTAAGGACTTACAGTCACATTACAGTCTGTAACTCGATTTCAAAGAAAGGAAAGTTTATCGCCGATGGTAAACTTATCCTAACAACGAGAAATTAATTTTTCTCGGGCATGAGCTTATATCAAAAACATTCCAAGTTTTTAAGCTCATGCACAATGGCTCCTCGTTAAATGACAGACGATGACCCAGACTTCAGAGACATAGAAGTTTATCTACGCAATGATAACTTACCCACAAAACGAGAGATTAATTTTTCTCGGACACGAGCTTATCCTAAAACCATTCAAAGGTTTTAAGCTCGTGTATAAGGCTCGTCATTAAATAACAGATGACGACCCGTTCTTCAAATAAAGGAAAGTTTATCGCCGATGATAAACTTATCCTTACAACGAGAAATTAATTTTTCTCGGGTATGAGCTAATAATAAAAACATTCGAAGTTTTTAAGCTCATGCACAAGGACTTACAGTCACATAACAGACTCTAACTCGCTCTCAAAAGACAGGAAAGTTCATCCCGATGATGACTTATCCTCAAAACGAGAAATTAAATTTTTCTCGGACACGAGCTTACATTTAAACTATTCAATGGTTTTAAGCTCGTGTACAAGGACTTACAGTCACATAACAGACTGTAACTCGCTCTCAAAAGACAGGAAAGTTCATCCCGATGATGACTTATCCTCAAAACGAGAAATTAAATTTTTCTCGGACACGAGCTTACATTTAAACTATTCAATGGTTTTAAGCTCGTGTACAAGGACTTACAGTCACATAACAGACTGTAACTCGCTCTCAAAACACAAGAAAGTTCATCCCGATGATGACTTATCCTCAAAACGAGAAATTAAATTTTTCTCGGACACGAGCTTACATTTAAACTATTCAATGGTTTTAAGCTCGTGTAAAAGGACTTACAGTCACATCACAGACTGTAACTCGTTCATCAAAGAAAGGAAAGTTTATCGCCGATGATAAACTTATCCTAACAACGAGAAATTAATTTTTCTCGGGCATGATCTTATATTAAAACATTCCAAGTTTTTAAGCTCATGCACAATGGCTCACATTCAAATCACAGTATGTGACCCGAACTTCAGAGAAAGGGAAGTTTATCTCGTCAACGATAACTTACCCTCAAAACGAGAAATTAAATTTTCTCGGACACGAGCTTACAGTTAAACTATTCAAAGGTTTTAAGCTCGTGTAAATGGTTCATTGTTAAATGTCAGACAATGACCCGTTCTTCAAATAAAGGAAAGTTTATCGCCGATGATAAACTTATCCTTACAACGAGAAATTAATTTTTCTCGGGCATGAGCAAATATTAAAAACATTCGAAGTTTTTAAGCTCATGCACAATGACTTACAGTTAAATGTCAGACTTTAACTCGAACTTTAAATAAAGGAAAGATTATCTTTTATGATAACTTATCCTCATAACGAGAAATTAACCTTTCTCGGTCATGAGCTTGTATTAAAACATTCGAAGTTTTAAGCTCATAAAGGAAAGTGTATCTTTTAAATAAGAGAACTTTTCCTCATTACGAGAAATTAACGTTTCTCGGTCATGAGCTTTCCGTTAAAACAGTCAAAGTTTTCAAGCTCATGAAAACGACTTCTAAGTAAGTGTCAACTTAGGACTCGTTCTTCAATTAAAAGGAAAGTTTATCGCCGATGATAAACTTATCCTTAACAACGGGAAGTTTACAACTTCTCGGACTTGAGCTCGTTTTGTAAGATATTCAACATCTTAAGCTCAAGTAATTGGTTTTTCAAAACATTGAACACAATTTTTCGAGAATTTCTCAAAAAGGTTTTCTAAATCTTTCAAAATTGTGTGTTCAAAAAATGTTTTGATAAAAAGAGCATGTCTTCTGGAATCGATAATATTTACGATACTAGAAATGTCATTCAATAATGACACGGGGTTGTAAATAAAGTTCGAGCAGAAGTTCAAATGTTTTAAAACATGCTCAAAATGGTTTGCTATTATTTCAGATAGTAACCCGATTTTCTTATTCAAGTCAAGCATTTCACCGGAAAGCTTTGACTCAACAACGGGAATTAATTTTCTCGGGCATGGTTTACTTTATAACCATGTAAGGGATTGTGTTTACGTAATAACACAATATAACACAAATTTATGTACGTGTCCGTGCATTTATTTGTTAAAACAAGAGAAATCTTGTTTTTATGAAGTTATCATCTCCACCAACCGTAGCAATTTACAATTTATATCTATATACTCGACGAGGAGACTACTCAAACGGTGACTACAGCTCTTTAAATAGAATACGGGTCAACAATTGAGGGGGAGCAATTGTCCAACATTCAGAATCCTTGACGCCGAAAGTGCCAAGTTCACATGTTGGTGTCAAGACAACGATATCAATCAAATGGAGTCAAGAGATAACTTCAGACGTGACGAGGCGACCAACATTCGTGAACAAGAACCATGTGCTTCTTTCATATGATGTTCTTCATCATTCAGGTCCAACCTCATAAATTGCTAATCTTGTAAATTCATTATAATATATGATCTTTGCATGTGATAAATACCTTACACTTGTGTTTAAAAGGTATTTAATTTACGTTTCAGCACACCCTCATTAGTTTGAGGGGGAGCTTGTGTAATTCATGAAGATAATTGGATTTGCATTTTTCTTCCCAAATTTTCTTAAAATGCTATTAAATCAATTGATATTAAAAACATCGATTGAGTTAATATTTTTAATATGGGGGAGAAAATGTGATTTCATATGGGATATGATCAATCATAAATGGTTTGACTTAACGTGATAGCTCATCCTGACATGTGAAAAATGTTTTCGGATATCGTGGCATATGTTAAGGGGGAGCAAAATGGATTTGCACTTCAAAATGGATTTCATGGTGACATACAGTTACCCAAAACATCTCTATTCACGACGGTGAAGATTGTGGTGACATAAGGATGGTAGGATAGGTTAAATTCCAGTGATTCCTCTAGAACCGGAGAAATATTCCCAAGGACATTCCATAGCTAGAAATAGTAGTCCTTAGGAAAGATGGAGAAAGATTGTGAACGTAGCTGAATGCCGACCAAGTACTTAAGTTAGCACTAGAACAATCACAACAAGGTGCTAGTGATGACGTATTGGTAAGCATTGAAGGGGTTGAAGAATGAAAAAGAATTGTAAAGATAAAGGGTGTAAAGAAAGAAGCCCTCCTTACAACTTAGGCAGAAACCGGGTCAAT
The DNA here is from genome assembly GCA_025667525.1 of Glebionis coronaria. NCBI lineage: Eukaryota > Viridiplantae > Streptophyta > Magnoliopsida > Asterales > Asteraceae > Glebionis > Glebionis coronaria. The sequence goes on from JANFOE010001321.1 coordinate 761,873, forward strand.
ACATATGCTATTAAGATCATTTTTAATGATTCTTGATATTGAAGATAGACATCATGGACCCAGTGATGCAATGCACAACCCATCCCAGCTAACTCAGATATCTCTCAAAAGATATTTGTTTTAATCACACGGAGACAACGCATTATCTATTGATTTATTCACTCCGAATAAATTGATATTGAAATGGTGGCACTCCTCTCCAGCCTCCGATCACTAAAATCCAAAATGCACGATCGAGTCTAGAGCCATTTGAGATCATCAAATATCTCATTAGGACACACTTTCATATTTCCTTGCTTCTTCACACATTGTGAAAAAGTAAGAAAGATCTTAAGAGTCCTACGCAAAATCTTCATGATCTTGCCTGAACATCCGAGTAATACGAAAGTACTTACAATGAAGATGGAAATCCTTCTTGAGCGAATATCAAAAAGCTCATGGTAGGTGACTTGTGCGATTCTTTATGAATCAAACTTGTGATAACTGGAAAGCAACAGTGGTTTAATTCTTAAATGAATTTAAACACGTTCCAGGCCTCTACGCAATATCTTAGTGATCTTGCCAGAACACTCAGAGTGATACCTTAGTGTTCACAGTGATGAGTGGAAATCCTTCTAGTGTTAACCTCAGACAGCACTTGGTAGGTAACTTGCAAGATTCTATACGAATCAAGCTCGTGACAACTGGAAAACAACGATGGTGCGGTTCTTAATTGAACTTCACTTGTTCCAGGAACATGAATTAACGGCTTCAAATCATGCGGATATTATTATCTAAATGATTCACTCTTTATGTTCGCAGTCAGCTTTGGACGGTCGAATAAAGAGAACGGGTTTACCCGCGAAATCTTGTCAAGGAGGTTCTTAATTGAAACTACCTGCCACAAGTACGATAGTTAATATCGTCCAACGGTCTTCACCGACCGGAGGTAAAATGCTACCGATTTAGAATGAAATGTTCAAAGCCATTTCATCCGTGTATATGTTTTGTTGCTAACTGTCTTATGCAGCGTAACAAGAAGGTGGCATTGCGGTGTACAATCCAGAAGAAGTCGTCACCACATGCTAATACTATATGCACTTAATACTTCATCAAATTCTAGAAAGTCTAAAAGTCAAGTCTTCCGCTGTATCAAACTCTGAAGCTTTCAAGAATTACGAAAGTATAAGTATGTGGAACATGAAGTCACAAGGAGGCAAATAGAAAAAGTGATGAATGAACAAGGTCAAGGCAAGAGAACATGCTCAAGACTAAAGTCAAAGATCTCATCAGCATATTCACAAGAACAAGATCGAAGACTCAAGCATAGTTTGCTAGGTTTAAGATTTTGTAAAATGGTGTGACCTCCCTTTGGGGGAGATTGTTGGAAATACTTTTTTCCAAGGAAAGTCTCGGTCACATCATTATTAGCATAGATCACGAGCTATAGACTATTTAGGACATTGTAACTTGGAGTGACCTCCCTTTGGGGGAGATTGTTGGAAATACGTTTTTACGTATTTAGAAAGGATCGGTCACTCCAAATATAGATACAAGTATTGGGCTCGTGATCTAATGTATTAAGGTATAGCCTATATAGCCCACATGTAGGGTGGGCTATATAAACCCCTCTCCTAGAATGTTAGGAGGGGTTGTTGAACACTTTCATAATCAATTCCATCTTTCTTTCAACTCTCTCCTTTCTCTCTCTTCTTTCTCTCTCTAAGTTTCTCCATTCTCCATCCATCTCAATAGGTTAATCCATAACTTGCTAAATCCTTAGAAAAACACGATCCTACATATGATTTTCTGTTGCTTTGAACAGTGAAATGCCTCTTGTATCAAACGGTTGTTGACTGTGGATGTGGACGTTTGAAATTTCCTTAATAAATTATTGACACTTTTTAAAAGAATGTTTGTATTTATTCCAAAGAAATTCAATGCCATTTAATTCTTTTCCAAAACATGATTGATTTGTTTTAAAAGTTGTTGGTCAGATATGCTGAACCTAATGGGAATACTTGTGAGCTTCAGTGCGTCAAACGAGGCGACAAAACCCCATATACATGTTCACATAAGTGAACAAGACATATGAAATTGCACGCTCCTCTACTCATTCCTAGCTACTCATTTTTATAAAAGCTTTGTTTAGAATTCTAAAGAAACACTGATGATTTTTTGTGATTAACTGTTCAGTTTCAGTGTGTCAGATAAGGGGACAAAACATCATGTACAAAATCACATAATGTGAAATAGACACATGACATTGCATACTCTTTTAGTCAGACACTGTTGCTTTACATTAATCAAAACAGTTAGGAAATATTGAACCTTTAGGCTTCTTCAGTGAATGCTGAAGGTTTAGGTTTTGTATCATCAATGTTTATCATACCAATCTCCATTATCAATCTTTTGAAAGTTGGTTCATCCAGTGGTTTGGTGAAGATATCAGCCAATTGGTATTGAGTGTGGATGAAATATAATTCAATGTCCCCTTTCACAATGTGATCTCTGATAAAATGATATATGATATCAATGTGTTTGTTCTTGAGTGAAGGACTGGATTATTGGATATTGCAATAGCTCTAGTGTTATCACAAAAAATTGGTACCTTTTCATATTCTATGTCATAATCAGCCAGTTGGCTTGTCATCCTAAAACATTGGCACAACATCTAGCAGCAGCCACATATTCAGCTTCGGCTGAAGACATGGCAAATGATTGTTGCTTTTTAGCACTCTAACACACAATTTTTCCACCCACCAATTGGCAAGCACCAGAAGTGCTTTTTCTGTCCAAATTGCATCCAGCATAGTCAGAGTCTGAGTACCCTTTGAGATCAAATCCTGAGGACTTAGGGTATCATAAACCTAGACTTGGTGTACCTTTTAGGTATCTGAAGATTCTCTTTACAATAGTAAGGTGTGATTCCTTTGGGTTTGCTTGGTACCTTGCACAAAGGTAGGTTGAGAATCGAATGTTAGGCCCGCTTGCTATTAAATACAAGAGTGAACCAATCATACCTCTATACTGAGTCTCATTAACTGGTTGTCCATTGAGATCAGGTCATAATTTGTTAGGGGGTACCATTGGTGTTTTTACTGAAGCACAATTGATATCATGTATCCAGAGGTTTGCGTTTCACATGTGGTTACTTGTTAATCTAAAGCTAAAAACGCAAGATCGTCTTCCTCAGTGGGATGTTGGTCCGAATGTTGATTTAGACCTCCTTGTTTGCCCTATGTGTAGTATGGTTTGTGACTCACATTCATATTTATTTTTTGAGTGTCCTATTTCTACACAGGTTTGGTCTCGTGTTCGTGATATGGCAGATATGGAGGGTGTTTCGCATCATCTTAGTGATGTTTCCAATCATCTTATTGCTTTATCTCAAAGAAAGACTGTTACTAGTATCATCGCGCGCTTGCTTGTTGGAGCTACGTCTTGCTACTTATGGCGTGAGAGAAATGCTAGATTGTTTAACAAACTAATTTCTATGGTGCCTCAAATTGTTGATGTTATTCTATCGATGGTGCGGCTGAAGCTTGTTACCTTTAAATTCAGAAAGGTTTCTCCTGGTTAGCGTAATTTACTTGATTAATGGAAGATCCCCAATATTTGTTTGAATCATGGAGGGAGCTCCAGGTAAGGGCTGTACTCTTTTTTCCTTCTCCAAGGTTTTTCCCTTTGGGTTTTTCTTGGGAAGGTTTTTTAAGGAGGCAACCTTATTTGGGTCGCTTGCTCCTCTATGCTGCTGCTGGAGAGCTAGAAGAGCTGATGCTACTTACTTCAAAGTTTCTTAGATCAGTGTAGTTTTAATTTTGGTTGTGTGGTTATGGCATGCCATACACACTTGGTTACAAGATTTTAGCTTGCGGTTAATGTGGTACTTCAGCCACATTCCTTGTACTTAAACGCTTTTTTGGTGTAATATATTTACCGGGGACATTGTCCCTTTTACCCCAAAAAACAATTGATATCATACTTCTTCAACAGATCCTTGACATATTTTTCTTGATTGATGGAGATGCCTTGGTCAGATTGTTATATCTGAAGACCAAGGAAGTATGTGAGTTCTCCCATCATACTCATCTCAAACTTGCTGGTCATAAGCTTGGCATATTGTTTGCATAGTTTCAAGCTTGTTGAACAACGATGATGTCATCCACATAAATTTATACCAAAATGGTGTCAGTTTTAGATTTATAGATAAACAAGGTGTTATCTATTTTTCCACTGACAAATTTATGTTCAATGAGAATGTTGAGAGAGTTTCATACCATGCCCTTGGGGCTTGCTTCAGTCCTTACAAAGCTTTGTAAAGATTGTAGACATGATTTGGGTATTTACTACTCTCAAAGCCAGGAGGCTGTTTGACATAAACTTCTTCTTTTAGGTCACCATTTAGGAATGCACTTTTGACATCCATTTGGTAGATGGTGAAGTTCATGAATGTAGCATAAGCAAGGAAGATTTGTATGGTTGCCATACGTGAAACTGAGCGAAGGTCTGATCAAAATCAACAACAGGTTCTTGATTGAATCCTTGAGTCACCAGCCTAGCTTTATTTTTGGTCACCACATTGGTTTCATCTCTTTTGAGTTTGTAATGCCATCTGGTGCAAATGGTTGATTTACCATATGGAAGAGGAACCAATTTCCAAAATTTATTTCTTTCAAATTGATTTAATTCCTCTTGCATGGCATCCACCCATCCAGGGTGAGAGAGTGCTTCACAAATCTTTGTGGGTTCAATTTCTGAGAGAAAATCTGCATAGAGACATTCTCTAGGTGAATCAACACTTAGTTTCTTTTCCATGGATCTAGTGACTCTACCTTCTCAAGGATTGCCTATTATGTTCACCAACTGAATGTGACTACTATTAGTACAAGATTTTTGTGGAGCTGGTGAATAAGCACTGGTATCATGATGAGAGATAGAGCTTGGAAGTCCATGACAAGGAATTGGAGTTGGACTGTCTCTAGTGTCTACTAAAGAATATTCCATAGACAAAGGTTCAATCATTGGAGGGCTTTCCTCTTGTTATGAGGAAATATTTCCAAGACCTAGTTCTTTTGAGACAACTAGAGAGTTTTGAACATAATGCTCAGGTTGTTCATTAGAAGCTTGATGATCATTTTGATCCTTTGTTTGAGACTCTTCATTCTAATCATTTTAAGATTGATCATATGGAACTGATCATTTGATTGACAGCCATCAGTATTCGATACTGAAGGATTTCATTTTGTAGGACTTGTCATATCTTCAAATGGATCAATATGAGGAAGTGGATTGCTTATTTGATATCCTTAAGAAGGTTCATAGTGTTCAAATTCATCAGATGGATAATTGTGAGATTCATAAATATGAAGTTCATCATCCGATGGATTTGTAAACTTGAGAGCTTCAGAACTTTCATTGAAAGTAATGTGAAAGGTTTCTTCAATACATTGTCTACTTGTGTTGAAGACTCTATATGATTTACATACTAGTGAGTATCCAAGGAAGTAACCATCATCAAATTTTTCATCAAACTTACCAACATGATCCTTGTGATTGTGAATGAATACTGGACACCCAAACACATGTAAGAATGAGATGTTTGGAATTCTCCCCCTGAAGACTTCATAGAAAGTCTTCATGTGTCTCTTCACAATTATGGATCTAATTTGAGTGTTGCAAGTTGTGGCTACATCATCAGTCCAAGAATGCTTAGAGAGAGCTGATCCAACAAGCATTATTCTTGCTGCTTTAATCAAGGTTATGTTCCTTCTTTCAGCCATACCATTTTGTTCAGGTGTGTAAGGTGATGAGAAATTTTATGATATTCCTTTGTCATCACAGAACTTGATCAGTGTATGATTTTCGAATTCAGCACCATTTTTGAATTCAGTGTATGATCTTTTGATGAAATACATAATGGAATCTGGTGCATGGCTTTTCTTTGTCAGAATATATACCCAGGTGTACATAGACTACTCATCAACAATGACAAGTGTATATGTTTCATGACAAATGGCCCTAGGTGATACTGTAAATAAGTCCATATGAAGTAGATGAAGACTTTCTTTAATTTAGAAAGTTTGTTTTGTTTTTAAAATGGCTCTATGGTGCTTCCTTTTTTCACATGCTGAGAATGGTTTGTCCTTGGAATAGACAAATGAGGGAAGACCAATAACAAGATTTTGTTTTGTCAGCAGAGTGATTGTTTTGAAATTTAGATGTGAGATCCTCTTATGCCAGAACCAATTAGTGATGTTTGAAGCTCTTGAAAAGAAGCATGTCTCTTGAGTAGAGTTAATGTTCATGACATAAACATCTTTGACTCTGGGAACAATCATCACAATTTCATGATTGTAGTTAAAGATTGTACCTTTTTTGTCATCAAACAGGACTAGGTATTTTACATTACAAAGTAGACTCATGTTGACGAGGTTATGCTTCAATCCATTGACTATGCTAACCTTGAGAAAACTATACCATTACGTTTCATTGAACAAAATCCTTCAGTAGTTGCTGATGAATTATCACCAAAAACTACTTTAGGACCTGGTTCCTCCTTATGCTTGTACAAATGACTTTTGGTTCCAGTCATATGCCTTGAGCAGCCACTATCCAAGTATCAAATAGGCTTCCTGAGATCACACTTCACAAGTTAAAGAAATGGTAAGTTTTGTTTTGAAACCCACCTTTGATGGGTGGGTGTTTTAAATCTGGAAGGTGTTCTAGATCTGAAAGGTCCTTTTGATGATGATGATGAATAGGATTGCTCAAAAGAGGAAGGAGAAATTTGAACAACATTTGTTCTCTTAGCTTAAAGGGCTAATAGAGTTTGGGTTCCTAGATTTGATGCCTCTTCTGAGAGGGATTCCTCGATTATGTCCATGAGTGTCATGGTCATAATTTCCACGTATGTTACAAACAGGGTAATAGTGACAGTCGTCTAAATGATGATTGCCCATACCATAATGAATATATGGTGGGAAAGGCATGTTTCGTCGAGAATGAGATGCCCTAGTGTTATGAGCATCAACACTAGTTTTAGCAAGTATATATTCAGTATGTTCACAAGTGTGATGGTCAGTTCTCTCACATTTGGTACAATAAATCACATTAAGGAAAGTTTCAGTGAGATGGTTGTTTAGACCATATAATTTACAAGCCCTTTTAAATTGTGTCTTGTATCCATAATGTGGAGAGTTTGAGGGTTCATCCCTGAATCGAGTTGGTGTTTTTTGTTGCCTGGGTTGTAATTTAAGATCATTGATCTCTTGCATGACAAGAGACATTATCTCATCTTCCTCAATTCTAGCATTCTTCAGTTTATTTGATGAAACTGAAGAAGAAGTTCCCATATGTGAACCTCCAGTAGGAGCTGAAGCGTTCTTTGATGTGTCAATTTTGACATGCTTGGGAGCACTACTTTTGTATGTTGTATGAGACTTGATGATTGAATTGATTGATTTTTGTCCAGTAGAGGGTTCAACACCAGCTTACTTCTCTAGAGGAGAAGTGGGGTGCTTACTTCATTCTCTAAATCATCATCTGAGTTATTACGTAAACACAACCCCTTACATGGTTATAAAATAAATGCACTGAAGCGTACATATATTCGTGTTAGATTGTGTTATTACGTAAACACAACCCCTTACATGGTTATAAAGTAAACCATGCTCTAGAAAATTAATTCATGTTGTTAAGCCAAAGCTTTCATAAGAAATACTTGACTTGAATATAAAAAGCGGGTTACTGATGAGACTGCATTTATACATAGTCTCATCGTCCAAACGGCTTAAAATGCTTAAAAATATCATAAAATATCCCTAAAATATGCTTGTGTTTGTTCTTTGTGTATTTTAGGTACGGATATCGTGAATTCAGCAAAAGAGAACAAGAATCAAGCAAAAACGAACATGGGAAACGAAGTCGTACAAAGAACCGGACCCAAACAATGAATTTCTAAAGATACCTTTGAAGTTTGGAGATTTGTCAATAGTGGTCCCTCAAGAATTGAAGAATTGTCACTTTTGGCCCTTGTAAATCTCATTTATACAAGATTCGTCCTTTGAGTTTCAAGAAATGCCAAGTTTAGTCCTTGAAGATTGCCAAAATTGCATTAATAGTCCTTGTTCTTAAACTTATCAAGTGGAGGGACTATTTTTGTAATTCACCTTAACTTATTAACAAAGGGATATGATGGAGAAGTTGTTTAAACTTTCTGTGTACAAAAATTGGGAGTTTGGGGACTAATATTGTACAAAACTAAACCTTGTTGGGTCAAAAAGTTGATGTGGAAGAAACTCAAAACGAAGAAAACATGAAGGCATTTGTTCAAGCGTTGACACATTGTAAAACCCGCATGCTTTTACCATGAATAGTGCCCTTAAGATCGTACGTCCTAGATTAAAACTTACCTTATTCAGTATTGATCACATTCATGTGCTAATAATCAAGCAAGTGCATACGTGTATGACATGACAAGTATCGATTACGTACGAACTCATGATAAACAGTTAATAATATATCACGTGAACATAATTAAATCATGAACACCATTTAAAATACGAACTAGAATAATTACGTAAATACATATAATATAATTACGAGCGTTAAAATAAACAAAAACGCTTCAGACACGAACACGCTTCAGACACGAACACGTTTAACCACGAACGAACACGTAAAACACGAACACGAGGTCGCACTTATATTTTAGACACGGAAAACATGTGGGCTACCCCTTGTGGGCCCCATATCCACGAAATTAGGAAGAAGAATGGGCCTAGCCCATCATTTTACTAAACAAGGGGGTTAAGGGAAAAAAAGGCATTCATTTTCACTTTTCAAGAAAATAAACATAAAACCCTAAAAAGTTTTCTCCTCTCCTTCCTTTTCCCTTTTGTAGCCGCCACCTATAATCATCAAAAGGAGGTGTTCTTGTTGATTTTGATCATGGATATTGTACAAGTATTAGTGTTTGTTCATCCTTAATTCTTCTACACAATCGGTATACCTTTTTAACCTTTCTTTTTAATTATTTCTTTTGATTTGATTTGGTAAAATTAATTAAGAACATGATGTTTTTAAAACCTAATTAAAAACATAAGATAAACATGTATTTGGTTAAAGGGTAAAATCAAAAGGTTGTTTTAGGGGTGTTTAGTTTGGCCGCCACCTAGACCGTGCCCTAAGGGGGTCACGGCTTGGCCTAGAAACCCCCACCGAGACCATGTGGCCCCGGTTTGGTGGTGTGGGTCCCACGGCAGGAAGGAACCAAGGGGAACCCCGATTTGGTTCGGGGTACGGTGTCGATTTCATGCCCGGTTCACGGTTCGTTGGTTAAACCATGATCTATGTTACATGTTAATTTTTATGAATCATGAACTTAGGATATAAATTAATTAATAACATGAAATATTAATTAAATCATGACTTAGGTTATTTTAATTATTAGTTTATCATGACATTAATTTAACCTAAGTATTTTATGTTATAAGTTATAATTAATTAATTATTAAAACATGCCTATAATTAATTAATTTAGACATGACTTAGGTTATATTATTATTAATAATAATACACATTTTAACCTAAGTATTTTTCATTTCATTTTAATTATACATGTTATACTTTAATTAAAATGCTTAACCTATAGTTTAATTAAGATACATGAAATAATAATTAAACTATACACTATATCATATGACTTAAGAAATAAGCTTAAACACTTAGACTTATATGTTAGCTTATGTAATCAGCTTAATTCTAATTATGGAAACTTCTATTTATAGAAACTTAATTAAATAAGGCAACTAATCTAATTATGGAAACCTTCTATATATGGAAATCAATCTATTTCAGGCAGCTAATCTAATTATGGAAACCTTCTATATATGGAAACTTATTTAATTAAGGCAGCTGATCTATTTTTGGAAACTTTCTATTTTTAGAAACTAATCTATTTTGGGCAGTAAATTCTATTTTTGGAAACTTTCTATTTTTGGAAACTTTCTATTTTTGGAAACTTTCTATTTTTGGAAACTTTCTATTTTTGGAAACTTTCTATTTTTGGTAACTTTCTATTTTTAGAAACTTTCTATTTTTGGAAACTTTCTATTTTTGGAAACTTTCTATTTTTGGAAACTTTCTATTTTTGGAAAGTTACTTATTATTATACAGTAAGTATATTAATACATGAAACACCAGTAATACTTAATCAGATAAACCAGAAATACAAGATAAGCACAGTTTAAGGCTTTAAACAGTGAACCATGACCTAAAACATACCAAATCAGCTATAACTAGACACAGAACCCAGTACGTAATCAGTGAATCGATACTTATACACGTGTGTATTCATGTAGCGTTAGTGATCCAGAAGTAGGAGTCTTTCTTCCGTTCATTTCACTGGACTTGAGGTACGGATTCCCGTCCTTTCAGTATGGACATTCCTTCCTTATTAGGATTTCCCCGTATGCAGCCAACTGTTTTCCCCAGCATTTGTTTTATTGTTTTGAACTGCTTATGTTAATTTAGCATAAACTATAGCCATATACAAGCATGACCAGTTTCACCTAGTTATGGAGGTACCATAACCATAGCATTGGAGGCACCGATGTTATGACTTCCCCACGGCGGAGTGATTGCTCGTGGCGTCCCTTTTCAGTTTGGCCATATTATTATATCAGTCGGGGCGTATGGGTGCATCCTAGTTACATGTTTTATTCAGTTTATCATGGTGAATGTGGTGTGTGCCTTGCACCCTTCACAAGGAGCTGATCCCTCCTACCCAAATCAGTATATTGATTAGAGGCATCCCCTCTAATCAGCATGATGAGGTCACCCCTCCAAGTATTCATGCACGTGACCTTTTCATGACCTATATGGGCTATGGTATTTATATGTTAAAACAGTTTTCACAGGTTAAACAAAAGGCTTTTCAAACTATAAAACCAGTTTTCATGACACTTAACCAGTTTACTCAGCACTTAGTCTTCCGCTGTTATATGTTACATGCTTATCCTATTTCATGCTTTATTGTACATCCGTGCACTGAGCGTCTTGCTCAGCCGTTACTTTCCTTTCCATGTCCCAAAACGGCAGGTACCCAAGACTCGAGCATTTGGAGGACGCACATAGGATGGAAGCTGCCAGAGACTTCTTTTCCTTTTTGCCTTCATATAGTTATGCTTGTTTAGTCTTTATTCAGTTCATTTCCTTTATTTATGTTTTGGGCTTATGTTTGGGAACCGATGTTTGATTCCGGTTTTCCCTATGGTCATGTATGTTTTACTACATATCACCTTGCATGCTTTGATGACACGCCATAATCACGCGTGACATTCCATTTATCAAAATGGGGCGTTACAATTATGGTATCAGAGCCAAGGCTTCGACCTGTAGGCTCTAAAACTCGACCTGTGACTAGTGGGTAGTCACCAGGAGCTTCCTAAGCCAACGTTTGTTATTCCACGTATTGATGTTTCAGCGCGTTGTTGTTTCAACCATTACGTTTTCAGCACCTTTTTGTTTTAGCCATGACGTTTTCAGCACCTTGTTGTTTTCACCATGATGTTTTCACCAGTATCGTCTTACTAATATGGAATGAACAACCGTCATCCATACTTAGTTATGTGTCATTGTCTATGCATGATGTTCCTCGTGAACTGTGACGATGTGGACTGACCCCAGTAGTTCATAATTTTCACATAAAAAATTTTTCTGTTAAGTTTTGACAATGACTTTTAATTATTATGTTTCATGCATTCATGCATTTATATCATATGTCATCTGTTACAGGAATTTTGACTAAGTAATGGTTGGTACAGGACTGGCCCTATTTAGTCGCATGTGCTTTTATCGAAACTTTTAACTTTGGGACCGACCCATAGGCGTCCCCTCGCCATGTCTTTTGTTTTGGAACCGACCCATAGGCGTTCCCTCGCACATATAAAGGTTTTATAAACTACATTACGCATTCAGGCACTGTTTTTCTTGCATAAAATTTTTCTCATGATTTAAATTGGCATAAATTTTTTTTTCATGTCCCATCATAAGTTATTATGTTTTTATGTCAAGTGTGCCTTCATACTGTCATGGTTAACTTCAGTTTCATGCTGATTATGTTATACACTTCTTCGTAATAGATGGTTTCATGTTTCCTCATGATAATTCCGTCTTCATGTTGATTATGTTTCATGCCTCTTTTGTTATTTACGTTGTCCTGCAAGACATTGTTAGATTTCTTTAATCATGCTTTCATGATAGTCATGGTTGGTTTTCATTGATCATGCTGTCAGGCAAATCATCGTTGAATTTTGTGTAACCACACTTTAGCGTTTCTCTATGCAACCAGAATGATGTCTATGCTAATACTGCCAGGTTATCATGATGGTTTTCCTAACCGTTTAACCGGGTTACTTCCCTTAAATCATGATAAATGACCGACCCCATACCGATCATTTCATGTGTATTCCATGTGTACTCCACGTACCGTATTTCATGTGTATTACATGTACCTTAATCCATGTGTATTCCACTTGCAATACTTCACGAGTATTCGCTAGTCGATTCTAAATCATGTCAGGCGTAGGTTCACTTGCTGATATTCTACAAGATTGTCGATGCCGCTCATAGCTTGGAGATGTTACTGAAGGTTGACGCTGCTGATGTTGGGAGACGCTACGAGATGCTGATGCTGATGCTGTTCACAACCTGGAGATCCTAAAAGACGAAGACAAAGGCGTCGGAGCAAAGCAATTGGACGAGAAGATGCTTCACCATCAGACAATTCCCATCAATCATTGTCCTAAATTCATAGTTACATGTCACACGTCGTTCGGCTGTCATTTCAGCCATATGAGTGCAAACCAGTACCAGCCAGCCACTCAGCTAAATAGTTACATGAGTCACGGTCATGAGAATGACCGTCATGGAACCTACAGACAAGACGATAGTAACCACTACCATGACAGAAAATATCCTAGAAATCGCAACCGAGGCTCTGGCCGCGGACGTGATCAGACATACAAATGATCAGTAGTCCAACCGATCCGCCAATTCTGGCATATTAACCTAATATTTGTAGTTCTAATTGTTTCACATCTCGAGACACATGTCAAGACATCAGTCAAGACACATGTCTCACGTATACTTTCTGAGGACACATGTCAAGATACCAGTCAAGGCATATGTCACGCTCACATTTCTCAAGACACGAGTCAAGACACATGACTCACGTCTAATTATGGAACATTTCTAAGAAATTCAGGGTACCCTCCATGGGTATATCTATGTTGTTGTGCCCTGTATTAATCAGGCCACAAGAATTTCAATACCATTATCGGCGCATCAGTGAGAACTGTCACGTTGCCGATGTCACTTTCATTTCTTTCACCATATTTCATGTATTCATTACCATGAAGGACGCCTTTCGTATTCCCACGCATACGAAGGTTTTCCTTCAGCTTAATGATAAGACCCAAGCTGCTAACGCATTTCCTCAGACAGACACAAGATGAATTTTATGCTAATTACGTACTATGAACACCACACCATGCTATGATTCATAATTATGTACAGTAATGTTCAGGCTCCTGAATACATTCAGCTTGATTTTCCATCAGGAAAATCTGTACAATTATCTATGCTTTTCAAGCACGTGCTTTGTTAGCCATAATTGCTAAAATTTTCTAGCTGTCAGTAACACACGACTACTAAGGTCCTTTTACGCATAACCAACGGATTATTCCAAAATTGTTCCTTACACTCCAGAAGAACCTTCAAGGAGAAGGATGGTACCATGAGATTATGTGTCGACTACCGTCGACTTAAACAAATCACCATTCATGACCATTATTCTCCTCCACGTATTGACAACATGTCCAATCGACCTTATAGTGTTAATCACTTTTCCAAGATCGAATTCATGATCATGCTGCCAACAGTGACGAGTGAAAAAGCAGGACATGTCTGTGACTACTATTCGTGCACGACTCGGTCATGCTAGATTTATGATTTTGATTCAGTCTCATCAATGCTCCAACAGCATTATGGACTTAATAAATTGAGTTTCCATGAACTCCTAAACAAATTTATCAGCGTTTTCATTGAGGATAACCTGATTTCCTGTAAGCCCAGAGAAGAACAGGAGGACCATATCTGCACTATGTTACAAATTCTATGACAAGAGAAATTTTACCCTAGAAAATTTTCCAATATCAATTCTGTTTCATTACAGTGACACGCTGAATCACATGGGTTTCTATGGTTGATCTTACCATGACTCAGCTTATGCGTAAAGGAGAGAACCCTACACTACATTAGGTGTTCTATAAAATCCTACGCTAGGAGACGTCTAGATTCAGAGACTCAGAGTTTCGCAACCTTCTATGTATCAAGTTTCTACGAAGCAGGATACAGTTACGTTCATATCTTCATACCTGTTATACAAACAGGCTAAGATAGGACACCAACAGACTGGTATGTTTTCATCATATGAAATTGTGAATCGAAAAGGGACAAGATCTCCATGGATTTTAGTTACCAGATTTCAGCAACCTCAGAAGAAGCATGATGCTATCTGGGTTATTGTCAACAGTTTGATCAAGTCTGCAAAATCCTTACATCCGTACGGATTTCAGAACCAACAGATTGAACGAACATGTTCAAGCCAAGGCTCATCCGATCACTTGGCAATCCCTCAGCTATCGGGTCAGACAAAGATTCGTAATTGTACTCCTAACTTACTTCATGTCTTCATTCTATTCCACGACTTGCTTTCGCGCTCACGTTCATGACACTATTCACGTTCATGATCGTATTTTGGCTTACGATTTTACGTTCATTTCGTTTCTCATTCTGGGAAGTTTGCAAGAACTTGTGAGACCAGACCCAAGTTTAGTATAACTCTCCATCATCAGATAGACGTTTCACGTCATATTCCACGTCTCACCTTGTAGCGTTTGGCGTTACCGCCATTATATTCTATGATCACGATATGTCTCACATGTCATGTTCATTCCATGTTTCTCATATCATGATCAAAATAGGTTACACGTATCAGGGATCACGATATGTTTACTTATACTACACTCGCCATATCTCCACATAGCACGTTCAAAATTTTTCACGTATCACGTTCAAAATTTTTCACGTACTACGTTTCTTTATGTCTCGCGCATCGTTTCTAATTATCAGTTAAGTCAGATTGTCTTGCATCGTAACGTTCAGTTACCCTTGCACGTTAACTCTTTTTCCTCGATCGAATTTAGGGGATCTACCTTCCGTTGATAACCAAGAATTTCTTCGTATTCCAAGTCAAGGTCAGGAGGACCAAGATTTATCATTAGTGTCAGGATCTTTTGAAGGAACCGTTCCAAGAGGGAGGCCACTTGGAAACGGACAAGTTCATCCGGACTTTTATCCGTTTTCTCATCAATTAGCTATGTCCTTTCAGTCATGTCACGTCCCATGTCTTTTCAAGACATGTCACGTTCCACGTTCCCTTCTACCATGTCACCTTCATTCCCGTTATTTTGCATACCTTTCCAGTTGATTCGGGTATGTTTCGCTTCCAGTTACTTTATCTATAATTCGGGGACGAATTATTCTTTTTAGGGGGGAAGAATTGTAAAACCCGCATGCTTTTACCATGAATAGTGCCCTTAAGATCGTACGTCCTAGATTAAAACTTACCTTATTCAGTATTGATCACATTCATGTGCTAATAATCAAGCAAGTGCATACGTGTATGACATGACAAGTATCGATTACGTACGAACTCATGATAAACAGTTAATAATATATCACGTGAACATAATTAAATCATGAACACCATTTAAAATACGAACTAGAATAATTACGTAAATACATATAATATAATTACGAGCGTTAAAATAAACAAAAACGCTTCAGACACGAACACGCTTCAGACACGAACACGTTTAACCACGAACGAACACGTAAAACACGAACACGAGGTCGCACTTATATTTTAGACACGGAAAACATGTGGGCTACCCCTTGTGGGCCCCATATCCACGAAATTAGGAAGAAGAATGGGCCTAGCCCATCATTTTACTAAACAAGGGGGTTAAGGGAAAAAAAGGCATTCATTTTCACTTTTCAAGAAAATAAACATAAAACCCTAAAAAGTTTTCTCCTCTCCTTCCTTTTCCCTTTTGTAGCCGCCACCTATAATCATCAAAAGGAGGTGTTCTTGTTGATTTTGATCATGGATATTGTACAAGTATTAGTGTTTGTTCATCCTTAATTCTTCTACACAATCGGTATACCTTTTTAACCTTTCTTTTTAATTATTTCTTTTGATTTGATTTGGTAAAATTAATTAAGAACATGATGTTTTTAAAACCTAATTAAAAACATAAGATAAACATGTATTTGGTTAAAGGGTAAAATCAAAAGGTTGTTTTAGGGGTGTTTAGTTTGGCCGCCACCTAGACCGTGCCCTAAGGGGGTCACGGCTTGGCCTAGAAACCACCACCGAGACCATGTGGCCCCGGTTTGGTGGTGTGGGTCCCACGGCAGCAAGGAACCAAGGGGAACCCCGATTTGGTTCGGGGTACGGTGTCGATTTCATGCCCGGTTCACGGTTCGTTGGTTAAACCATGATCTATGTTACATGTTAATTTTTATGAATCATGAACTTAGGATATAAATTAATTAATAACATGAAATATTAATTAAATCATGACTTAGGTTATTTTAATTATTAGTTTATCATGACATTAATTTAACCTAAGTATTTTATGTTATAAGTTATAATTAATTAATTATTAAAACATACCTATAATTAATTAATTTAGACATGACTTAGGTTATATTATTATTAATAATAATACACATTTTAACCTAAGTATTTTTCATTTCATTTTAATTATACATGTTATACTTTAATTAAAATGCTTAACCTATAGTTTAATTAAGATACATGAAATAATAATTAAACTATACACTATATCATATGACTTAAGAAATAAGCTTAAACACTTAGACTTATATGTTAGCTTATGTAATCAGCTTAATTCTAATTATGGAAACTTCTATTTATAGAAACTTAATTAAATAAGGCAACTAATCTAATTATGGAAACCTTCTATATATGGAAATCAATCTATTTCAGGCAGCTAATCTAATTATGGAAACCTTCTATATATGGAAACTTATTTAATTAAGGCAGCTGATCTATTTTTGGAAACTTTCTATTTTTAGAAACTAATCTATTTTGGGCAGTAAATTCTATTTTTGGAAACTTTCTATTTTTGGAAACTTTCTATTTTTGGAAACTTTCTATTTTTGGAAACTTTCTATTTTTGGAAACTTTCTATTTTTGGTAACTTTCTATTTTTGGAAACTTTCTATTTTTGGAAACTTTCTATTTTTGGAAACTTTCTATTTTTGGAAACCTGCTATTTTTGGAAAGTTACTTATTATTATACAGTAAGTATATTAATACATGAAACACCAGTAATACTTAATCAGATAAACCAGAAATACAAGATAAGCACAGTTTAAGGCTTTAAACAGTGAACCATGACCTAAAACATACCAAATCAGCTATAACTAGACACAGAACCCAGTACGTAATCAGTGAATCGATACTTATACACGTGTGTATTCATGTAGCGTTAGTGATCCAGAAGTAGGAGTCTTTCTTCCGTTCATTTCACTGGACTTGAGGTACGGATTCCCGTCCTTTCAGTATGGACATTCCTTCCTTATTAGGATTTCCCCGTATGCAGCCAACTGTTTTCCCCAGCATTTGTTTTATTGTTTTGAACTGCTTATGTTAATTTAGCATAAACTATAGCCATATACAAGCATGACCAGTTTCACCTAGTTATGGAGGTACCATAACCATAGCATTGGAGGCACCGATGTTATGACTTCCCCACGGCGGAGTGATTGCTCGTGGCGTCCCTTTTCAGTTTGGCCATATTATTATATCAGTCGGGGCGTATGGGTGCATCCTAGTTACATGTTTTATTCAGTTTATCATGGTGAATGTGGTGTGTGCCTTGCACCCTTCACAAGGAGCTGATCCCTCCTACCCAAATCAGTATATTGATTAGAGGCACCCCCTCTAATCAGCATGATAAGGTCACCTCTCCAAGTATTCATGCACGTGACCTTTTCATGACCTATATGGGCTATGGTATTTATATGTTAAAACAGTTTTCACAGGTTAAACATAAGGCTTTTCAAACTATAAAACCAGTTTTCATGACACTTAACCAGTTTACTCAGCACTTAGTCTTCCGCTGTTATATGTTACATGCTTATCCTATTTCATGCTTTATTGTACATCCGTGCACTGAGCGTCTTGCTCAGCCGTTACTTTCCTTTCCATGTCCCAAAACGGCAGGTACCCAAGACTCGAGCATTTGGAGGACGCACATAGGATGGAAGCTGCCAGAGACTTCTTTTCCTTTTTGCCTTCATATAGTTATGCTTGTTTAGTCTTTATTCAGTTCATTTCCTTTATTTATGTTTTGGGCTTATGTTTGGGAACCGATGTTTGATTCCGGTTTTCCCTATGGTCATGTATGTTTTACTACATATCACCTTGCATGCTTTGATGAAACGCCATAATCACGCGTGACATTCCATTTATCAAAATGGGGCGTTACACACATTGTGTCTAAGCGTTGACAAGTGTAAATTAGGCGTTGTCAAAAGTCAACAGAAGTCAAACGCTGTTGGAAATATCTATTTAGGATAAGTATGCAGAATGTTATTTATTAATATTTTGTATTAGTTATTTAAATAGAAGACTTACATGTTTATTCATAGTTATCTCTTGTAAACCCTAATCCTTAGTCTATAAAAGGAACAAGGGTCTTAGGTTTTATTCATATCATTCATAAGAGATATAAACCTAAAGCGTGTGTTAACTAGGTGTGGGATTCAATGTATACACACCTAGTGATTGTTGATTATTAATATAATTAGCAATCCAATTGTTTAATTCATGTGTTATTGTGCCCAAACACCTTGTTTCCTAACTATTGTTCTTTTCCGCTTTGATTGTTAATCATATGAACAATGGTTATGCCTAAAAGCTAAAAGATTCGAGGAAACCAAGGTTTCCACAGTTGGTATCAGAGCCTCGTGGCTCGTGATTCTAGGACCAACAAGGTGTTCGTGTTATGTGATGGAAGAAAAATTTGTATAGGGTTTTTCTAGACGATTTTGTGTGCGCAACAGTATTCAGAAGGCCATAACTTTGTATTGAACCGTTGGATCGTCACGAAATTTCTTGTGTGTGTTCTACACACATATATCTAGACATCCACCAGAGGGATTTTCAAGATCTATGTCCAGAAAAAGTTATAGGTTGTCGAAGTTAACTGCAGAAGGTGTTTTTCAAGAAGCTAGATCTAGGGTTTCTTCTAACAAACCCTAGGTAACTCGATTATTTTGCTGTTATTGTTGATACATTAGCTTTGGTGAGTTGAATTTCAACAATGAACCCTAGTGTAATTAATATCAATGGCTGTTACAATGATTTTCATTGATTCATAGTCTTGGTAGTGGAAGATCAATGCATGTTTTTATAAGCAGCAGAGTGTAATAGGAAGCAACAAGAAAAGGCTTTTGTATAAACCCTAGATCGATCATAAAACAGAAAAGATGAATTTTATTACCGCCAAGATTGATGATGCATATGAAGCAGTTTGGTTCAAGGGACAACAGTTCGTATACAAACAGCAGCAGTAGGATCAAGTTCGATTTACAATGGTTGTTTATTGCTCGATATAAAGTATTATTATGTTGTTCACGTGGGGATGAGATACACTAGAATGGTAATTCTTGTATTTTGTGATTAAAGGTATTGGTACTACTCATGATTTCCGAATAATGAAAAAGTAGTTTGCACAAGATTTGCATTACGTGGGTCTTGTTATAATTTCTTTATATTATTCGGATGATGCAAAAGTTTATGGTCCCAATATGTTGTTGTTGCTTCATGTGTGGAAGATTGTTGACAAGCCTACTGTGGTCCCAAAGTGATATTAAGCAAAGAATAAAGGACGTGGGTTCCAAGATACAAAAGACTTGTGGATATGGAAGATATTATATTCCACGAGAGTTATGGGATTTCCTTTATTTGTCAACGTGATATATGGGATTAAAAAGGGTGTGTGGATATACATGGAGGCTGGCTAATTTTTAGTGATGTGAGCCACAGATAGTGTCGGTGTTTGAATGGGACGTTGACAAAGAATAAGTTAAGCGTTGTTGGGAAGCGCTGACACTTGTCGTCCGATATATAATTTTTGTAAACGCTGACAAGTGTTGTCCGATGTTGGACAACACACAGTGGTGATATATTGGATACAGGATAATATTGGACAACAAAAGGAATAACTGCTGTTTGAAAAATTGATACGATTTTGGCACACAAAAAGAGGTATTAACACACGAAGGTACATGGGATCTTCGTTTTTATACATTATATCAAGCTGATAATTATGGCTCGGATATTTTTAAAAAAAGTGATTAATGATTTTAATGCGAGTTAGCAACAATTCGTGAAGTAATTTATTGGATTTGATTATGTAATCAGGGTAGCCTTGTAAAAGAGTTATTCATCTTAATACTTTTACATATGATAAGAAGATTAAGATTCTTCATGAAAAGGTGTTGACCTAAGGGGAATAATTCTTATGGTAAGTTTGATGTTTGAAGAAGATTTTCGCGATTTTGTGTTCTACCATATTTTTAAAGATGGTGCCTAGTCAACATTATTCTGTAGAGGTAACTTGTTCGTGCTTTTAATGGTTGGTGATGAAGACTTGTCATAACACTTGAAGGAGTTACATTATCGTGCTCAGTGTCTCACAAAGGATGAGAATTTTGACAAAGGGATCGAGGTCTACTTATATTTAATCATTGGTATAAGTTCTTCATCACATGGATAGTGCAATACATGGAACACAAGGTTGGGTTATTCTACTTCTACATCAAGATTATTATAGTTATTTTTCTTCAAAATCATTACATAGAGCCTACATTTGGAGAATCTTCAAGATTGCGTACATTGTTTACTTCCCTGTTGATGTGACAAAAAGGGGAAGACGTGCATGCTACATTTGAGGGGAAGCAATTTGAAGATGATGTACAACTTACAAGAGATACACAAAGAGTTTTGCCGACATCAACTAGGGGAAGATTGTTAGGTCAAAAATTTGATGTGGCAGAAACTCAAAACGAAGAAAACATAAAGGCATTTGTTCAAGCGTTGACACATTGTGTCTAAGCGTTGACAAGTGTAAATTAGGCGTTGTCAGAAGTCAAAAGATGTCAAACGCTGTTGGAAATATCTATTTAGGATAAGTATTCAGAATATTATTTATTAATATTCTGTATTAGTTATTTAAATAGAAGATTTACAAGTTTATTCATAGTTATCTCTTGTAAACCCTAATCCTTAGTCTATAAAAGGAACAAGGGTCTTAGGTTTTATTCATATCATTCATAAGAGATGTAATCCTAAAGCGTGTCTTAACTAGGTGTGGGATTCAATATATACACACCTAGTGATTGTTGATTATTAATATAATTAGCAATCCAGTTGTTTAATTCATGTGTTATTGTGCCAAAACACCTTGTTTCCTAACTATTGTTCTTTTCCGCTTTGATTGTTAATCATATGAACAATGGTTATGCCTAGTAGCTAAAAGATTCGAGGAAACCAAGGTTTCCACAAACCTTATACCCATCCAAACCCGACATAAGCCCATTACAAGCCCATCCCTTACCAACTGAACCACACAAACCCACCAACCCTTTTTCTAACCGAGCCCAAAACCAACACTTATACCCAGTTACCCCATTTTCATGAAAAACGATTTGAAAAAGAGTTTTTTTATTAAAACTCGGTTAATTCCTTCTCTCCTCTAAAACTCGATCTAATCCCCCCCACTAATCACATAAACCTAGAATCACCAGACACTTAATTACCTAGTAATTAACTCCCAAATTATCCAGATTAAAAATTAACACTATCCTCACTCAAACGCCACCTTGAAAAATACCTCCACATGGCTAAGGATCCCACACGGTTGGTCCCCTGCTCCAAACTATAAAGAAAACAAAAGGTGTATGGAGACATCAACGACCATGGCTTGTTGCTTCCTCTACGCGGTTTTGAAGGATTTGAGATTGTTTCAAGCATCAACATCATCACAAACTAACAAGAAAGCATGACATGGAAAGGGTTGACCCATAATCAAATTTGGCATCAAGAATAGGATCTTGGCATCTTCATAAGTATTCAAGGGTAATATAGGCAGTTAGATAGTTAGGTTTTCAGCATTCTAGAAAATTCTGTAAGCCATATCTAAGGCATTTTAGGGTTTTATTTTTCTTTGTTCCAAATTTTGTAAATCTTTCTCTTTGACTAGTTAATGGAAATTGAAAGATTTTCAGATTTGTGTTCCATTTAGTTAATATAAATTTAGTCTCATTTACTTTTAATTGTTCTTTTAAAATTATTTTTATCAAAGAGAGGTTTTCAAAGAAATTCGTTGAGCTTTGTTTGAGAACTGTTAAGCTATAAGCTATGTTTAAGCTTGTATTGATAACACAAGTTTAATCATTTTGGTTATAGTTTAATATTAATTTTATGTCTTTCATTATCGATTTCAAAATTTTATTTTCGAAGTTTTTCCAAAACTTCACTTTTTAGTTTATTTGAAGTATTAAGCTAGCTTATTGGTCTTATCTCACAAATAAGCCAATAAGCTGCTTTTGTTATTTACCTTTGATCTTGTTTCTATCTTTTTATGTGTTTAGGGTTTGAGAAGACATAAATTCAGAAATCTTGTTCATGGTCACCCTTGGGTTCAGTAGTTGAACCACCAACCAAGGGCCTTTCATAGCTTATTCTATACCTCATCATAAGCCATAAAGACGGCCTCAACATTCCACTTGACTTGAACAAAGCTAAGTTGTGTAAGAGCTTGAACCCTTTGTGGATTTTTGATGATTTATGAATGTATAAGAGTGTGGCAATAACTGCTTAGAATTGATATTTTCTTTGTTCGTTTGATGTTTTATGTGTTTCCTATAACTTCTTGTTAGATAAAAAATGTTTTTGGTTTGAACTCAATGCTTATGATTTGAAAATTTTCATAACTGTCAAGTGATAGGGGCGTTTGGTTCTGAGTATATGGGGCTGTGGGTGACACATGGTGCACTAAACTTGGTCTAAACACTCGCCTTTAGGATAACTTAGTTTTGATCTGTCATTAATTCTGGATACTTTAGAGTTTAGAACATATTTCATGCTTTAGATAAAAAAAACAAGATATAAACAGCTATATACATTCAGTAGGCCTTAGGGTCTTTGATTTGGTGTGTTATTGTTTAAAGTTTTCATATGAGTTAGTTATAGAGTTTGCCTAGGGTTATTTGTACTTAATTTGGAATTTTGTGTGTTGAACCAAGATTTGGTGAACCAAAATTCACTCTATTGCCCATTAGATCAGCAACTAACCACTTTGTTCTGTCTGTTGCTAAACAGTATAATTTATGCCTTGTTTTGTGTTTTTGTGGTTTGTTACTTGGTCACTAGCAAGTATTAGTTTAGTGGAAGGTCTAGGTTAGTTGTTAATAGGGATTTGTGAGTCTTTGGTGGATCAAAGTTGCCACATAGCTCACTGTTACATAGCAAAGCCATCAGACCCCTAAATTTCTACATAACAGTGGACCTTATTGTTAAATCTGTGCATATTGGTGTGTTTATTGTTGTTGTTTTTGTTTGATTTGACTCCCCAATAGCCTACTGCTATTGAGGGTGCCTCTTGTACCAAAATCGACCAAGAAACAAGGCTCATAAGCCCCAATTTCCACTTACTGTAAAGGAGCAGTGGGAACTCCTTTCCCACTACTTGTTGAATCTAGCCACATCTAGACTAAAAGACAAAAGTTTCAACACATGTCACTATCATATCTTTCAGATTTTTTCTTATTAGGATTTTTATCATAAATTTTCAGTCATTTTAATTTTTCTCTATTTAGATAATTAAAATAGAATTTTTAGATTATTTTTCCCATTATTTTAATATTTTTTAGCATTATTTTAATATAAAAATTGTTTTTAGCTAATTAAAGAAAGAAAAATAGTTTTAAAAATTAAGGAAAAATACCTTTTAGCTTTTAATTAATATAAGTAAGATTTTATTTTGATAAAATATTATTTTGGGCTTTTTGTTGATTTCATTTAATTTTAGGAATTTAATGAGCATTAAAAATTAAATTTAAAATTGATAATAAGTTTTAAAATTTATTTATTGAATTCTTATTCTTAGTTATATTATTTTAGACTTGCTCAAAAAAAATATTATTTTAGCTTTAAATTTGATTTTTAATTAATTTTTAGTTAAATTTTTTATTTTCGTCACGTTTTACGTATTTTTATGTATAGGTTTTAATTTTTCGTAGTTTAAAGTAGCGTAACTCGTCATTTAATTTTCCTTCTTCTAACAACCAAAAACGTTACTAATCCAAACATTGTTTTATTCATATTGGCACACAACACACACCTCCTTCGAGAACGAACTCGTATTTATCGGTTTTACGGTTTTCCTAAATCGTAAAGCTTAATACTTGCCACAGTTATTTGTTTTTCCTATAACAAGTGACTAAAATACAACATCAATTTTGGCGCCGCTGCTGGGGAGGTGTTTTTAGTGCCTTATATATATCGTGTTTGTGTGAGTAGTGCGTTTTTGCTTTTCATTTTTGAAAAGCGTAAATATCGTACATATTCGTTTTCATTTTTACTGTATTGTAGAATATCCAAATAAATCGTGTTAAATTGTTCCTCAATTAACACTACATCTTTTTCATTTTATTGTTTTCATTTTCTTTTTGTGTATAATATATTGTATTATGTATCACAATTAATAAACAATATTATCCAAATACGCGAGAAATCGCACATCGATAGTGGGCGTTCCGGTCATTATCGAGTGTATCGAATTCAAAAAAAAATCAAAAGGCAAAATAGATAAATACTCTTAAGAAATTTAATCTCAATTGACACATACTATAAGGTGGGTATAAGGCGGTTGTATTTCACGACCTAAGGAGAAAAGGCTCTTAAGTGCTTCGCGTCGCCTCGTTTTCCCCGCTCGCTTGTGCATATCGATTTAGTGATGATTGATTAAGGGTTTGCCACTCAAGTATTAGTACATTTATTTTTGTGATCTTTAATTATTGAACCTCGAAACGTTTTTGCATTCCGCTAACGTTTCAAAGTCGACGAGGGTTTTTACTTCACGTAAATTCCTTCATTCCTCTTTGGATTCATTAATCAAGACTTTGATTTGTGGATAGTTTTTGTGGATAAATATCTACGTAATACACCAAAATCCAAAAATTTCAAAAAAAACATCAAAAACCCAAAAAAAAATTAATAATCGAAAAACCCCAAAAAGAATCTTCTTTTCTACCCCCATTCTTTACGTTAGTACATGCGCACTCGATCGAAGGACTATACGAATTCTTGCAACGCATCGAATCGACGCAATCAAAAACGAAGGAATCGACAACGAAGACGTGATTTAGAAACGAACGTTCCTAATTTTGTTGTCGAAACCGTAGACGAGTTGGCCGAGAATCGTACGATGATGGAGATGCTCCGAGCACCCACCGAGGTTTATGGAGACGCGACAATAATTCCCGCAATCGAAGCGGAGAATTAAATATAAAAGTGGCATGTTGTGTTTAATTCAAGCAACGAGGTTTAGAGGTCGTGAGGCGGATAATCCTCACGATCACCTTCGGAATTTTGATCGTCTTTTGGCCGCGAGCAAGTTTAAAAACGTCGACACCGATGTCGTTAAGCTTATGCTTTTTCCGTACTCGCTCGATGGTACCGCCAAGGATTGGTACGAGAAAGAGCCACCTAACTCCATAATTATATGGAAAGATCTCATTCCCAAATTCGTTAATCATTTCATTCCGCCATCTAAAACCACGTTTTTCAAAAACGAGATCACGAGGTCCGAACAAAAACCGAATGAATCATTTAGAGACGCGTGGGATTGTTTTAAGGAATTACTTAGGCAATTTCCTCACCATGGATTTTCTGAGTTACACCAAATCGATGTGTTTTATAATGGTCTTAGTTTTCAAGAACAAGATTCGTTAAATTCTGCCGACGGTGGTAACTTTTTGTGTAAAACTCCGAAAGACGTGTTTATGATTATCGAAAATAGATCCAAGGTTTTCCAACTCCGTAGCACACCGAGTGTTTCCAATGTCGCCAATGTTAGTAATTGTAATCATGATATTGAGAGGGTTGATGCGAAATTCAATAAGTTGACGAATGTGTTTACGTCGTTTCTCATCGAGATGCAAAAGAAAGACGCTCCCGCTACGGTGAAAGCGGTTGAGGCTTCGTGTATGTTGTGTGGTGGACCTCATAATTATTACGAGTGTGCGGCTATGGATGGCCAAACGTCAAGTGTAAACGTGTTAAATGGAAAAAACAATTTTCAAAATCAAAACAACGCGGGTCCATCACAAGGAAATTATAATCAAGGCAACAATTTTAATCGTGGAAATGATTTTTCAAATCAAAACCGAAACAATTTTCAAGGGAATAATAATCAACAAGGAAATTTTTCGAATCAAGGAAACTATAATCAAGGTCGAACTTTGAGTTGGCAAAATCTAGATAATAATAACAATCAAAACTCGAATTTTCAAAACAAGAACAATCAAGGTAACAACTTTTCAAGTGGTAATCAAGGAAATTTTCAAAGAAATAATCAAAACCAAGGGAAATTTAATTCTAATCAAAATAGTTCGTCAAACAAGTTTCAAGAATATATGAAAACGAATAAGGATAATATGAGACGATTAGAGGGACAAATTGGTACTTTGAAAAATGACTTTTCTAATACGTTGAAAAATCAAAACACTAAAATTGAACAAGGATAAATCGACATTAAAAATATGTTTTCGGCCATAATGAACAAGACTTCGGGTGCGTCATCGAGTACGTTACCTAGTGACACCGTTATTAATCTGAAGGAACAAGTTAAAGTCGCCTCGTCTCGTGGAAAAGGTCGTATGATTACCCCTACCCTTGATAGTTTTAGAGTAGTTCCTTCTTCTCAACCCTCGACTTCTAAAACACCTTCATGTTCTAAAGTCGAGAGAATAAACGTGCTGACCAAGGAAAAGAGTGCACACCCTCGTGTACCCCAAATTCCATCCACGGTTCAAAAAGAGAGCTTTATCGACCTCACCAAAGTGACCCTTGAGGAAACTTGTGCTTCGATCCTTCTTAAAAAACCTAAAAGGCATATGTCGAGAAAGGAAGAGGATTCGGGCAAATTTATACTATCTTGTGATTTTTCCGAGATTGAGGGATGTTTAGCCATTGCCTATTTAGGTGCTAGCATCAATCTCATGCCTCATTCTATTTGGAAATTGATGAAATTGCCTAAACTTACCCCCACAAACATGGCAATCGAGCTAGCAAACTGTTCACCATTAAAACCAATTGGAATAGCCGAGGATGTTTATGTTAAAATTGGAAAGTTTATTTTTCCCGCGGACTTCGTCATTTACGATTACGAGTGTGACCCTAAATGTCCCATTATTTTAGGTCGATCCTTTTTATCGATGTCTCGAGCCGTAATCGACGTTCACGGTAGGAAATTAACTATGAAATATGGGGAGGATAAAATGGACTTTTTCGCGAGTAGATCCCAAATTTCAAATGATCATGATAAAACCAAGGTTCCTGGAACCGATATTTTAAAATTTGATAATTTCAAAGCCCACACTTTAGCGGAAAAAATGAGGCTAGAT
The DNA here is from genome assembly GCA_025667525.1 of Glebionis coronaria. Lineage (NCBI taxonomy): Eukaryota > Viridiplantae > Streptophyta > Magnoliopsida > Asterales > Asteraceae > Glebionis > Glebionis coronaria. The sequence continues at coordinate 789,710 of JANFOE010001321.1, forward strand.
GCATGTTTTGAAAGAATAAAAAAGAATGGTTTATGAGATGAGGATTTTAACGATAAAGAATACGCTTACTTAATTCAAAAGGGTATTCGTAAATTTATGGATGAAAAATCATTTTGGTATATATTCGACGAAACAAGTGAACAAACAATGTCGAAGGGAGACGTTAGTGCCATCACGACAATGACTAAAATGGACTCGTTTTCACCACATTCGAAAGACCACGTCTTTGAGGCTTCAACTTCTAATTTCATTGAAGTGCCTCCATTTCCTAGCCCAATATCCATTGAGGCTAAAGGTTTTATCGATATCGATCCTCTTGTCATTGAAATGTCACCTAAGCATAGTCAATTGACTTGTAAGACCATGGTTGTGAGTTCTCACAGCGACACTTTCTTTGATAAAGACGATGAGGACGATTCTGCCTAAATTGATCACATACTCAAAAATCTACAAGCTATTTTTTATTCTCCTAAAAATAATTCTTCGTGTGGTGAGTATGGTGATTTCGAATTCGAGCCCGAGATTGAGGAAATTATTGAACTAGAGCTTGCTCTTTTGCCTCCACTTCTACCTACAAGTGAGGTAGATTTTTCCAATATCAAGGCCGAACTTGATGAGTTGGAACGTCTCATTTATAATGACGAGCCAACTCACGTGACCAAAAATCTCATTCTCGAGGAGTTACCTAATCAACACTCCTCATATGAGAATGACGTTTACCACATTCGTGAGGATCTAACTTATCAACGATCTCCACCAAAGAATGATGGTTTTGTGCTTATTCGTGATCTCTTCGAGAGAGTTTCTAAAATCATTAATGAGGGGAACGACAAACCGTGGTTTTTTTGGGTAAAGGGGTCAATCCCCGATAAAATATATTAAATCCAAAAAAACCATGAAGTACAATGGAATGCGACTGAGTGTCACATTAACCTCAAGCATATGCTTGAACAACCTAGAATGAATGACATGCCATCCATTTTACATATCAAATACAAAACCAATTAAACCAATAGGAAAAAACCACCTAATGATGCATAAACAACAAGAACCACCTATCATGAAACAATAAAAATTGACTCAGGTAACTCCCAAAGATGAGCGTAGGCTTCACTCTCTTTGGACCACTTAAGCCTGCATGAAAGAAGCTTCAACCGGAGAGTAGATGTAATTGTCTCAGCAACTTGAGTGATCGTACGTTTTCCCTTCTTAAACAATCTCCAATTGCGTTCCTGCCAAATAAAATAAGCTGTAGAGGAAACAACCAGTTTGGATACAACATAGTCGTTGTCCTTCTTTTAGCAATAGGGCTAAGATGAGCCACCATTCCATAAATATCACAAGGCAAGGATGCTAAACAAGTCCTCCCTTTAACCTTATCCTAAACCTCTGCTACAAAATGACAACTGAAAAAGAGATGCTCATGAGAGTCCGCTTGAACTTCACAAAGCGAACATACATCACCTAGCGAAGAGGACGCATCCCAAAAATAGAGACGATCCTACGTTTTCAATTTATGCTTGACAATAACCACAAATTAAAAGCATGCTGAGGGATGATTTGAGGAAACCAAACTGTATAAAACCAAGGCACTTGAAGATCCCTTGGTCTAATGTCCGACCAAATCTGCTGCACAGAGAACTTTGGCACTATGGAATTACCAACACGCCATACCAATCTGTCTGATTCAGAGGCACCAATATGAGCAGTACACGAATGCAATACAGGATATTTTGCTAGCAACTCCGGAGGCCAAGCCAGATTACCATAACAAGAATATCATGAACCTTTGAATTTAACGTAATCACAGCTCTATGAATATCCCAAAAAGACACAAGAGAATCAATAGGCCCAGACAAACCGTGGTTTGACGAGCCTATCTATGATAAAGAAATCGATGAGATCGACGTTCATGAGGATGACGAATATGTTGACCCCGACGGGGCAGTGTTCTTTGTTGATCAATGTTTTGAGAACTTATACAGTCCACCTTCCCCCACCCGCGACTTAAATGCGAGGATTTTTAGTGTGACTAATATTGATTTTGAAACGCCAAATATTTTCGACATAATCAAATCGGGTTTTCATAAAGAGTTAAAAATGATGAAAAAGGAAAAGATTTTAAATTTAATTTGAATGATGTTCCTACAAGTCTAACTCCGTCATAACTACATTTTTTGAGTATTACCACCTCGTCTAATCATTGAATTCTTGAGCCACCAGCCTAACTTTAATTTTGGTCACCACATTAGTTTCATCTCTTTTGAGTTTTTAATCCCATTTGGTACCAGTGGTTGATTTACCATATGGAAGAGGAACCAATTTCCAAACTTTATTTCTTTCAGATTGAATTAATTCCTCGTGTATGGCATCCACCCATCCAAGGTGAGAGAGTGCTTTAGAAATCTTTGTAGGTTCAAATTCTAAGAGAAAATCTGCATAGAGACATTCTCCAGGTGAAGCAACACTTAGTTTCTTTTCCATAGATCTAGTGACTCTACATTATAGGATTGCCTATTATGTTCACCAGCTGAATGTGACTATTATTAGTCCAAGATTTTTGTGGAGCTGGTGAATAAGCACTGGTATCATGATGAGAGATAGAGCTTGGAAGTCCATGACAAGGAATTAGAGTTGGACTGTCTCTAGTGTTTACTGAAGGATATTTCATAGACAAAGGTTCAATCATTGGAGGACTTTCCTCTTGTTTAGAGGAAATATTTCCAAGACCTAGTTCTCTTGAGACAACTGGAGAGTTTTAAACACAAGGCTCAGGTTGTTCATTAGAAGCTTGCTGATCATTTTGATCATTTGTTTGAGACTGTTCATTCTGATCATTTTTAGACTGATATTTGGAACTAATCATTTTATTGATAGCCATTAGTATTTGATACTGAAGGATTTCCTTTTATAGGACTTGTCATATCTTTAAATGGATCAATATGAGGAACTGGATTGCTTGTTTGATATCTTTGAGAAGGTTCATAGTGTTGAAATTCATCAGATGGATAATTGTGAGATTCATGAATATGAAGTTCATCATCTCATGGATTTGTAAACTTGAGAGCTTCAGATACACTGTCTTCTTGTGTTGAAGACTCTATATGCGTTAGATACTAGTGAGTATCCAAGGAAGTAACCCTCATCAGATTGTTCATCAAACTTACCAACGTGATCCTTGTGATTGTGAATTAATACTGGACACCCAAACACATGTAAGAATGAGATTTTTTCCCATGAAGACTTCATAGGGAGTATTCATGTGTCTCTTCACAATTATTGATCTATTTTGAGTGTAGCAAGCTGTGGCTACAACATCAGTCCAAAAATGCTTAGAGAGAGTTGATCCAACAAGCATTGTTCTTGCTGCTTTAATCAAGGTTATGTTCCTTCTTTCAGCAACACCATTTTGTTCAGGTGTGTAAGCTGATGAGAAATTTTGTGATATTCCTTTGTCAACACAGAACTTCATCAGTGTATGATTTTTGAATTAAGTGCCATTGTCAGTTCTAAGTTGTTTGACATGAGTATCATTTTGATTTTCAGCTCTTTTGATGAAATACATAATGGAATCTAGTGCATGGCTTTTCTTTGTCAGAATATATACCTAGGTGTACCTAGAGTACTCATCAACAATGACAAGTGTATATTTTTCATGACAAATGGACCTAGGTGATACTAGGCTAAATAAGTTCCATGTGAAGTAGATGAAGACTTTCTTTGATTGATAAAGTTTGTTTTGTTTTGAAAATGGCCCTATGGTGCTTCCCTTTTTCACATGCTGAGCATGGTTTGTCCTTGGAATAGACGAGTGAAGGAAGACCAATAACAAGATTTTGTTTTGCCAGTAGAGTGATTGTTTTGAAATTTAGATGTGAGAGCCTCTTATGCCAGAGCCAGTTAGTGATGTTTGAAGCTCTAGAAAAGAAGCATGTCTCTTTAGTAGAGTTCATGTTCATGACATAAACATCTTTGAATCTTGGAGCAATCATCACAATTTCATGATTGGAGTTGAAGATTGTACCTTTTTTGTCATCAAACTAGACTAGGTATTTTGCATCACAAAGTTGACTGATGTTGATGAGGTTATGCTTCAATCCATTGACATATGATACCCTTGAGAAAACTATACCATTGCATTTCACTGAACCAAATCTTTTAGTAGTAGCTGGTGAATTATCACCAAAAACTACTTTAGGACCTAGTTCCTCCTTATACTTGTGCATATGACTTTTGGATCCAGTCATATGCCTTGAGCAGCCACTATCCAAGTACCAAATAAGCTTCTTGAGATCACACTTCACAAATTAATGATATGGTCAGTTGTTTTGAAACCCACCTTTGATGGGTGGGTGTTTTAGATCTGGAAGGTGTTCTAGATCTGAAAGGTCCTTTTGATGAGGATGATGAATAGGATTGCTCAAAAGAGGAAGGATAGGTTTGAACACCATTTTTTTTCTTAGCCTGAAGAGCTTCACCTCTTTTGAACCATTCTATATGATTGTGATCAGATGTAGTGTGGACATTGCTTCCACATGTTTCACAACATTTGGTAATAGAGTTTGGGTTCTTAGATTTGATGCCTTTTCTGAGAGAGAGTACTCGATTATGTCCATGAGTGTCATGGTCATAACTTCCACATATGTTACAAACATGGTAATAGTGATAGTTATCTGAATGATGATTGCCCATACCACAATGAATACATGGTGGGAAAGCCATGTTTCGCCGGGAATGAGATGACCCAGTGTTATGAGCATCAGCACTAGTTTTAGCAAGCATATATTCAGTATGTTCACAAGTGCGATGGTATGTTCTCTCACATTTGGTGCAATAAATCACTTTTAGGCAAGTTTTAGTGAGATGGTTTTTAGACCACATAATTTACAAGCCCTTTTAAATTGTGTCTTGTATCTATAATGTGGAGAGTTTGAGGGTTCATCCCTCAATCGAGTTAGTAATCTTATGCCTTATTTTCACATGAATAGCTTGAGCCGTTTGATTGTAAACAAGAAGGTCCATCTCCTCCATATTCCACCTAAAAAGAATACGACAACCTGTAGAGCAAAGGTTTGCATTCGAAGTCCAGTCCCATGACCTAAACACTTTAGAGCAAACTTGAGATAAATTAGATATATCAACATGCGACTCTAATATAGCACACACTCAGATTGTTCTCCGCCACAACTTGCCGAACCTCTGATTGTTTAGGGACACGGTTCAAGCCCCTTATATTCCAGCAACCAACACTAATCTTGGGACACCGTAATTGAGGGAGTGCTTGCCCCATGTAAGTTAGGATTTTCTTCCAAAAAAATTTCTTCAACTTCACTCTCAGAATCTTCCCCATGAACAGTAGTAGTATCATTAATCCTTATCCCACTTGATTCGCCCGTCTCGGTGTTATTAGACTCACTTGGACTCGATGCATCAAATGGGTTTTGAGTTATCACTCCCTTCTTCAAGGTATCAGCCTTAACCGGAGGTTTAGGCCTATACTCAAATCTTTATTGTTTAGAAACATTAACATCCCATTTATTCCTCCCATTTCGTCTTCTACCACTCACAATCTTAAATCCATCCCCTTGAGTGTGAACACTAGTTTTTTGTGGTTCTACAACCTTAACATGTTTAGGGCAAGTCTCCAATGTGTGACCAAACACGTGATATTCTGAGCACAATGGAGGAGTCCATTCATACTCAACATTCATTCTAGCTTTTAAACATCCCTTCCCTTCGGTGTTTGGAACTCCCATCACAACCTCCCTTTTAAGATCTTTCTCCGCACTAACCTCAATCATAGCACGTGAAAACCCTAGTCTCCCCCAATCTTGGTGGCAATAATACTAAGACCATCCTTAAAATAAGTGACTATTGGTACCGTGTGGATTTTCACCCACACCGGTACCTTTGTTACTTTGTCCTTATTCAACTCCAAATTCGGCTCCCATTTACATAATATAATTGGATGATTAC